>BQNB010087734.1:0-27844 GCA_026074375.1 Tanacetum coccineum | reverse complement strand
TAAATCTTTAATCAATGTGTCACGTTGATGTACTCACTCATCGGGAACCCAAATACATCATCCTAGGCTAGTAGGATATAACCGTTATGATAAGCTGCTACTTCTCGGTCGAGCCATTCTGGTCTTTCCATTCGTGTTGTGCATATTAAATGCCTATTCTGCAAATCGTTCTACAACATCGATGTGAGTTTATAGCCCCTCTTTCACTTGTTTTACATTTACTTTACAAATCGCGGGGGAGAATACATGTTCAATACAATTTGTTTACATATATGTTTACAATATCTTTTACATACTATTCTACACACTTGGTTTACCTACTTGATTTTGCAATTCATTACAAACATAATTACATGGTTGATTACCAACTTGGTTTCATACTTTGTCACATACTCATATGCATACACGTTTACAAATACAATGGTTAATTTTTATTGGACACAAGTGTTTTCGGTTATCATCTCCTGTTTACATGTGCCTAAGTAACATAACCCAAAAAAAGTAACATAACCCACAATTGCCCATTATCATGAACTGTTAATTTCTTGACCGGAGGACCGGTTGAGGAAGCGCGAGTGTATAAATAGATCTATTTGGGATTGACATCCCTGTTCGGGTTTCGACTGTACTGAAACACGAATGCATACATGTCGGAACAATTTGGATGTTACGGGTTTGAACATCTACACGGGCACATTTTGTGCATTAAATTGCATACATATATGTCGAGCTTCAGTGTCATGAGCTTAGTGCAACAGTAGATATTATTTATGTGGTACTGTATTTGTTATAGTAGACCCATACATTTTGGAAAATCAACGATCTCACTGTCCATACTACTTATTGAACATTACTAATTTCTGAACATGTTTCATCATATTGCAGCGAAGCAATAAACACTAAACTCTTTTGGTTCTACATTTACTCTTACATTTTTGGCGATTATTACAAGGATTGAAATAATCACATACTTTATAAATCTTTGGATTCCAACATTTACATTATACTTACAAAACTCTATGAACTCACCAACTTTAATGTTGACACTTTTAAGCATGTTTTTCTCAGGTGAATTAGATGCTTGGCTTACTTGATGTGCAATGGAGTCTAAAATTGACAAGATTTCATTTATGGATTTCTACTTACATACAAATGATCAAATCTCGTTGGATTATTTTCAAGCTTTTCATTGTGATGCAATTATGGGACAAATGTTATATCAATTTCAAAGAAATCAACGAGATTACTTTTCAAACGACACATTTAGAGGTCGTTCTCTTGTATCTTGTGCTATTGTATTATGAAGTAACGCCCCCTGACATATTTCCGCTGCGACACATTTTTGGGGGTGTTACAGATTGGTATCAGAGCCAAGGTTATAGAGAACTAGGTTGCATATTTTACCCTAGACTATAACCGTTTTCACAAACATTGCATCACATCAAACATTTTCAAAGTGCATACACGTTACTTGCTTATGTGCTTACATTACGTGCTGTATTAAGTGCTTACATGACATACATATATATAATATATATGCTTGCATTCCTTTCGCGTATATCGTATGCTTATTTATATGAGAGTTGTTATATAAATACCAGAATATTTCTAAGACATTGTGGGTTGTACAATGGTCTCGTTTACACCTCAGACATTGTGAGTTGCACAATGGTCTCATTTTACTTCTTAGACATTGTGAGTTGCACAATGGTCCCATTTCGTTCTCAGACATTGTAAGTTAAACAATGGTCTCTAAGAATATTATTTTCTTCATAACTTTATACGATATCGTATTACGCGAAAGCAGTCATGATTTTTTTTTCTTGCATGGGATTATGTATGAATCTAAGTATTACAAGTCTTATATGGGTGGGACTTGTAATAGGAGGATTGATATGATAATTGCTATGCTGACTCATTCATAATGACCTTTTACCTTATTTACTCTAACCGAGTACTCATTAAACTATCTTGAACACTATGTCGATCTTCCCTGATTGTTTTACTCTCTATCTCTAAAGACGAGTTTTAAAATACTCGTTTCATACTCATTAGAGCATCGGCATCGTTATGTCATTCATCACCTTGAAAACTTTGTGTGTACGCGTGTTATATCAGAAATTATTAAGTAGGATGATTTATAATCTCTTTATTTAAAAGGATTGGGACGCCTCTTCAGTTAAATAAAGAAATTGTAAATCACCGAACCATAAGTTTATCAATTCATTATTTACATAAATTGGGACGCTTCTTTATGCAAATAATAAATTATAAATGAGTGGGCTTAATGGTATCCAATATGACACGAGCATGAACTCGAACTCGCTAATCACCAGAATCCGTTAAAAGGGTCTAGAGACACAATCGTGTCTTACCACTCAGCAAAATCTTAAGGCCTCACTTGGAGCTACCTTATCTCATTCTTAAGTTATTACTTTTGCCATTGCAAGTCCTTGCAATCACGAACTGTCTGTGGAGCTAACAGACTGAGTGCAATATCCCGTCACCATTTGTTATAGTATTGACGTTATGGTCGCTGCTGTTGGGTCCTGGAGCGGTCCCGACTGATACAACTTTATCCAATAGGTAATGTTGTTGGGTCCTTGTTGGACGTCGGTCCAGATTGTTATCAAACTTTATCAATTTAAGTGATGAAACCACCTTAAACATGATACGCATATGTTCGATTAGTATTTCAGTTGAATTATCATTGCAGACAAATAGTACACCAATTTAACGTCATGATACTTTTTAGTTATTGCCAAGTAAGTGGGGTACTTACATCCATAGCACGGTTGATTTTGTGACAGTACTTTACTTGAGGAAGACAAATTATAAGAGCTATATTGTTTGAAAGAAGATTACATTTTAAAAAAAACTTCATAGCTAAATTAGCTTAAAAACTATCAAGAGAAAAAAGATTGTTTATGTTGTGAGATGGTGTTGTGGACCTATTTATAAGCTGTGAGGAAAGATTTAGGCCTGCGCTCCTTAACACGCGCCTTTTACATTGAGCCATCCCAATCAAGGCATTCATTGAATCACTCTTTGAGCCTTAGGATCATTGTGTGTGATAGAGGATTACCAGCGTGTCATTCTTGATTGTGACAGCTTGTGCTTCTTTTGTGAGTAGATTAGCACAAAAACCCATCACTATGTGTGCTTTCACCATTGCTGACGTGTGACTTGAGTGTGAGTGAGCTAAAGTAATCCATTGATATGACTGAAATGACCCTCTTATCTTGCTAACGAGCTCTTGAATTGACTGTGTACCCTGTCAATTTCCCATTTGCCTTTGATTTACCTAGGTGAAAGCTTGGAGATGATGAGTGAACAGTGAAAAGGAAATGGCTCCCATTTTTAACTGAATGAGTTAAATTCAGTTGGACTTTGGGTTTATGACACTTCTAGCCTTGTCTTTTCTTATCTTCCATTTTAGTCTAAAACGAGTTTTGAAATTACAAGACTACGTCCTCGTGTTCGCGCGCGCATGGGATAATGAATGCGACTTATCTTCTTCTTTTCTCATTCTGATTGTTGTGTTGCGCCCTCCGCCCCCTCCCGCACCCCCTCCTCACTTTTTTCATTTTTCTCCCAGTCCCATTTCCTCGCGCACCTAAAAAAACCACTAGGACTAGTCTTGTAATTTCTAAAAGCGTTTTAGACTACAATGGGAGATAAGAAAGACAGGGTAGAAGTGTCAGAAACACCCAAAGTCCCAACTGGAATTTAACTCATTCAGTTAAAAATGGGTGCCATTTCTTTTCACTGTTCACTCATCATCTCCAAGCTTCACCTAGGTAAATCAAAGGGCAAATGCAAATTGAGGGGTACGGCAGTCAATTCAAGAGCTCATTAGCAAGATAAGAGGGTCATTTCAGTCATATCAATGGATTACTTTAGCTCACTCACACTTAAGTCACACGTCAGCAATGGTGAAAGCACACATAGTGATGGGTTTTTGTGCTAATCTACTCACAAAAGAAGCCAAAGCTGTCTCCATCAAAGAATGACACGCTGGCAATCCTCTATCACACACAAATGATCTAACGGCTCAAAAGAGTGATTCAATGATTGCTTGATTGGATGGCTCAGATGAAAAGGAGCGTGTAGAGGAGCTTCGGCATAGAATCTCCTCAACTGCTTATAAATAGGCTCACTCTCACTCATAAACATCTTTTTTTCTCTTGTCGTTTTTAGCTTAAATTTTAGTTATGTGTTTTTTTTAAATGTAATTTTCTTTCATACACTTTAGCTTCTTATATTTGGTCGTCTCAAGGTAAAAGTACTGTTCACATTACGTGGCTTAATGGATGTAAGTTACCACTTACTTGGCAGTACTAAATAGTATCATGACTTAAATTGGTGTACTATTTGTCTGCAATGAGTAATTCAACTGAATACTATATCGACATATGCTTATCATGTTTAAGGTGGGTTTCATCACTTAATTGATAAAGTTTATACAATCTGGGACCACTCCATAGGGATCCCAACACAGCAACCATAAGACATAAACCGTAACAGACGGTGATGGATATTGTTCCAATGTGCTATTTCTCGAGATGAATCAACTTCATTAGTTTCAGTGTGCACAAGTCTGTTAGTTCCCGAACAGTTCCGCGATTCATAAAAGATATGTAACAGAAAAAGTACGACTTAAGAATGAGATAAGGTAGCTCAAGTGAGACCTTAAGATTCTGCTGAGTGGTAAGACATGACTGTGTCTCTAGACCTTTTTAACGAATTCTGTGTTATCGAGTTCAGGTCATACTAGTATCATATCGGATACCATTAAGCCACTCATTTATAAGTCATTATTTGCATAAGAAGGGTCTCCAATTTATGTAATGATAAAATTTAGAATATTATGTTTAAGTTCGGGGATTTATAACTTTATTTATTTAAATGACTAGAGGCGTTCCCTAATCCTTTTAAATAAACAGATTATAAATCATCCTACTTAATAATTCCCGATGCAATACGCGTACCCACATAACTTTCAAGGTGATGGATGACATGACGATGCATGTGCTCTAATGAGTATGGGACGAGTGTTCCAAACTCGTCTTCGGATGACAGGGAGGTAAAAATACCCAAAATACTCGACCTAGAGTTCAAGATAGGTAAGAAGTCCCCTGGTTAGAGTAAACAGGTTAAAAGTCTCGATTGAACCAGGTCACATAGCAATTATCTATAAATCCTCCTTTACAAAGTCCGCCCATACAAGACTTGTAATACTTAGATTTATACATAATCCCATGTAAACAGAACTGTGACGGGCTTTGTTAACATAGCAATTATCATATCAATCCTCATATTACAAGTCCCGCCCATACAAGACTTGTAATACTTAGATTCATATATAATTTCATGTAAACAAAAATTTATGACGGTCTCCACGTAATACGATATTGTATAAAGCTATGAAGAAAAATAATATTCTTAGAGACCATTGTTTAACTTACAATGTCTGAGAACGAAGTGAGACCATTGCGCAACTCACAATGTCTGACGAGTAGAATGAGACCATTGTGCAACCCACAATGTCTTAAAAATATTCTGGTATTTATATAATAACTCTTATATAAATAAGCGTACGATATACGCGAAAGGAATGCAAGCATATATATATTATATATATGTATGTCACGTAAGCACTTAATGCAGCACGTAATGTAAGCACATAAGCAAGTAGCGTGTATGCACTTTGAAAATGTTTGATGTGATGCAATGTTTGTGAAAACGGTTATAGTCTAGGGTAAAATATGCAACCTAGTTCTCTATAACCTTGGCTCTGATACCAATCTGTAACACCCCCAAAAATGTGTCGCAGCGGAAATATGTCAGGGGGCGTTACTTCATAATACAATAGCACAAGATACAAGAGAACGACCTCTAAATGTGTCGTTTGTAAAACAATCTCGTTGATTTTCTGAAATCAAAATAATAGTTGTCCCATAATTGCATCACCATGAAAAACTTGAATGTAAAGACTCCAATGCACATCAAATAATCCAAGCATCTAATTCACCTGAGAAAAACATGCTTAAAAGTGTCAACATTAAAGTTGGTGAGTTCATAGATTAGTTTAAATATGAATGTAAGTTTCAACAAATATATTTATCCACTGTGTCATCACAGTACCATGTAAAATATTTATAAAATATGCACGACCCATTTTATGTTACCAAAAGTACCAATCTTATCCCAAAGATTTTTATAAATAATGCATGACAAATTTAACGTCACCAAAATGTTCCAAGTATGTATGTGTCGGGGGGCCCTGTAGTCCCCAACATGATCCGACATGTTATAACGTTCGTTCCCAGTGATAGCTAGTCACCCGAACGGGGGTTGTCAATCCCGAATAGATCTATTTTATATCATTCGCGTGGACATCACGCTATAATGTTCGTTACCTGCGATAGCTTAATCACCCGAACAGGGATCCACACCCGAATAGATCTATTTCATAACATTCGCGCTCACCCTCCAAGTGATTTACAGTTCATGACGCTGTGACGTAGACTTGTTGTATGTACCCGATTCGGGCAGTGATACAAATAATGTGTTCCCATCATGGGTGTTCCATCTGCAACACCCGGGCATGTAATGCTTGTTGGCCCCGCAGGCGCCAAACAAATCGTAATCCGAAAATCATTTCAAATGTAAAGTATGCATTTGTGACCAAAAATAAAGTCAAACAATGTATCCCATAGCGAGCTATGCAAATAAGTATGTAAACCAATTTGAAATCAATCATGTAAATGTGTTTGTAATGAATTGCAAAATCAAGTATGTGAACCAAGTGTGTAGAATAGTATGTAAAAGATATTGTGAACAAATATGTAAACAAGTTATATTGAGCATGTATTCTCCCCCGAGATTTGTAAAGTAAATGTAAAACAAGTGAAAGAGGGGCTATAAACTCACATCGATGATGAAGAACGATTGACGGGAATGGGCATTTAATATGCACAACACGAACAGAAAGACCGGAACGGCTCGACTGAGAAGTAGCAACTAATCCTAACGGCTAAGTCCCACTAGCCTAGGATAATGCGTTTGGGTTTTCCGATGAATGATTATGTCAACGCGACACGTTGATAAAAGATTTAGATTTAAAGTTGTAATAGTTTGGTGGTTGGTTAAATAAATAAATCAAAGAGCAACGCAAAGTGTGTAATATATTCCATATATATTACATAATGAAAATAACCAAGTATATATATCATACCGTGAATTATATAATAGGATACACAACCAAAAGAATAACTCGAAGCGTATATAATACACGACATGTGTTATATCTAAAAGGTGACAATTAAAATAAAATGGTTTAATAATATAATACCTTCCAAGTATTATATAAGAAAGATGATAAAATAAAGGAAACTAAATAATTCGACACGTGCCCTGGTATCCCCAAATAATTTAATAGAAAGTCCCCTTGTACAAATAGACGCACGTTGTAAAGTTGTGGACTAGATAAAAGAAATCTCAAAAATTATTGTTTAAGTTTAATTATCGGGTCATCACGATTTAATACTTCTTAAGCCCCTTTCAAGATAATAAATAAAATAGATTTGTAAAAATTTACTAAACGTACTAGTTTATAAAAATCCCGGCATGACCTATTTGTTTATTTAAAGTTTTCCATATTAACAAAAGTTAATCATTTTCCCTCAATTCAATACATGTTGCAAACCCAAACACATCTTTTAATAGTTATTATAAACACAGAACCAGGAATAATAAATAAAATATTTATTTAACCAACACCACATTTAGATCCGGTTTAATATTTATTAAACCTTATATTGTATTTATTAGTCGGCTTTTATATAAACCAAATGCACCCTACTCAGTACTAAACCCAGATCCAAACGCTCCCTTTGGTGAAATTATGTTAAACCAAACACACCCTTTCGCTGCTAAACCCACAGCCCAAACGCACCCTGTTGGCTGCTTATATGCAGATCCAAACACACCCACTGCTGTTATAGCCTTAACCAAACACACCCTTTCGCTTTTACTAAAACCAAACGCACCCTACTCGGTGCTAAAACCCAAATCCAAACACCCCTATACGATTTTAACAGTCCAAACGCACCCCTTCTCGCTGAAGACAGCAAACCAAGCACGCCTTTATGTGTTTTCTGTCGCAACCAAACGCACCCTTTTCTTTTGTAACAACCCAACGCAAACCAACCCGACACGAGCACCCCTTTCCCCCCCGGCTGTCCAACCCAACCAAACGCGCCCTAGTGGTGGCAGCCAAACCAACCCCGACGACCAAACAACCCGACACACCCTTTTTCGGGTCTACCCGAACCCACAAACCCGGCTGTCCCGGCTGTCCCACAGCCTAACCCGACCCAAACGCACCCTCGTCGGGTGTTATAAACCCACAACCAACGCACCCTCTTTAGTGCTTATAAAACCAAACGGACCCGTGGCGATGGTGTTGTTGGTGGTAACCGTTGTGGTGGTGATGGTGTTGGGGTGGTGACGAGATGATGATTATGATGAGATGATGATGGTGGAGGTGAAAGAGTGGCGGTGGCAGTGGTGGTGTGGAGGGGCGAGTGAGGGAGAGTGACCTAGGGGATCGGGTAGATCCGGTCTCGAGGAGTGTTTTTGGTCTCGAATAAGGAGCCTTTTTGGTCTTCGCCGGAAAATATTTTCCGGCGGTGGTTGGTGGTGGTCGCCGGCGTCGGAGGGTGGCCGGATAATTGAGGGAGAGAGAGGAGGGAGATGAGTGTTTGTGTGTATAAAGATGGAATGAAATGAAAATGAAATGAGATATTATATATATATATATATATATATATATATCAATTTAAAATGACAAGTTTTAATAGTTGAGGGGTTAAAAGTGTAACATTTTTATTATAGTTTTGATAAAAACGGTTCGGGACTCGTTTGAGCGACTTAACGGTCGATTCAAATCTCGAAACTTGCGCCATTGTTTTTCAAATCATTTTTCTGATAAAAATGAGTATTTATTTGATAATATTTCAGAAATATTTTATAACATTTAATAAAATATTTGTTATTCATTTTGTAAACCGGTTTCGTCTTGTCCGAAATAAAATTAGATTTCAACTCGAATATTCGCGTTATCCGCAACGCTTTTAATTAAAATGATGACTAATTTATTTAATATTTTTATTAAATAAATACTGATAATTAAAAACAAATTTAATTGTTTTTGTGTGTCCGCGTTGTATATTGTTCGAATAATGTTTGCGGTGCTGTTTTAGCCCTTTTCGGCTCGTTTCCAGGTCTCGGGCAAAACTAAAAAGTTGTCAGGAATGTCATTCCACATCAAATTGCTTTAGAGTCCGAGTCGTGAAAACGTGATTTAGATGATCGTTCTTATAAGTCAAGCCAGACCCTAAAAGTCAAAGATTGAGTAAAATTAATGATCTAAAAATCCGAAAATTTCTCAGATGTTTACAGTACTACCTTAAAGAAATTCGTCCGAGAGTAAAATTTGTGTTATCCGCTTAGTGTGTCTAAGAAAAGACTTAAGATTTACTAAACCAGTTGAACATGACGCTGATAACTTTATTCAGCAAAATTCGGTGTTTCTACACTTCTCAACCTACCAAAAATTTTGGCTAGGTTTGTCCAGAATATTTAATCCATCAATATGGGTATCTCAAAATATTTCATTACAGATCTTATGACTGATCTAACCGTGTTATAGGGAAAGTCTCATTATAGTGAAAACCTCAAGAAAAGGTGTAGTCGCGTGAGTATGTTTGTATAAGTTTCTAAATGTCCGAGGACGGAGTCTCGTTTCTACTATCTGTAATGTTCGATTATCCACATCAACGTGGCTTATGGATGTAAGTACTCAACTTACTTGGCAGCACTTAATTAGTATCATGACTTAAATTGGTGTACTGTTCGTCTGCAATGAGTAATTCAACTGAATACTATATCGAATATGCCTTATCTTGTTTTGGGTTTCTCACTTGTTGATAAAGTTTGTATAATCTGGGACCACTCAAGGACCCAATAACAGCAACCATAACGACGATAACTATAACAAACGGTGATGGGATGCAGAGGGTGAGGACCCTCCGAGAAACAATATCCCAGAATAAGTTCATTACAATGGAGGGAGCTCGCGAGAGAGCTTATGCGATAATCGGCGGATTATGGTACTCAGTCGTTAGTTCGATGAATCAGCTCCATTAGCTCAAGTGTGTAACACATCGGTTAGTTCCACGAACAGTTCATGATTGCGAGGATTGGCAACGGCAAGAGTAATAACTCAAGAATGAGATAAGGTAGTCCCAAGTGAGGCCCTAAGATTCTGTCGAGTGGTAGAACACGATTGTGTTTCTAGACCCTTTTCAACAGATTCTGGCGATTTCGAATTTTAGTTACGACTGTGTCATGTCGGATACCATTAAAGCCCACTCATTTATTAATTTCCTATTTACATAAAGATGCGTCCAAATTTATGTAAGTAAAGAAATTGATAAACTTATGGTTCCGTGATTTATATTTATTTATTTAACTGAAGAGGCGTTCCCAATCCTTTCAAATAAATAAAATTATAAATCATTCTACTTAATTATTCCGGTGCATTACGCGTACTCTCTTAACACTTAGGTGGTTGACATGACGATGCATGTGCCCTTATGAGTATGGAACGAGTGATTTAAAAGTCGTCTTTGGAAGCTGGGAGTAAAAACTGCCAGGCGAGATCAACATAGAGATTACCATATCAAATCTGCTTTACAAGTCCCGCCTATACAAGGACTTGTAAAATTTAGATTTATTACTTAAATCCAGGGAAAACACTAATTAGTTTCGGCCTTCGTCGTAATACAAATTAGTATAAAGCTATAAGAAATATTAATGTCCTTAGAGACCATTGTTTAACTCACTCTCTGTCTAAAATGAAAGAGGAGTTCATGTATAAGTCACAAGGTTGACGAGTGAATGAGACCATTGTTATAACTCACTTTGTATGACGAGGAGAATGAGACCTATTGTGCACCCACAATGTCTTAAAATATATTCTGGTTTTGATTATATAATTCTTATAGAAATAAGCGTTGAGAGATCGCGAAAGGAATGCAATGCTTATGAATTATTATATGTATGCTCGTAAGCATCTTAATGCAGCACTACGTAAGCACATAAGCAAGGAGCGTGTATGCACTGTGAAAATGTTTGATGGGATGCATTGTTTGTGAAATATCGCAATATTGTTAGGGTATAATTTGCAACCTAGTTCTCTATAGACAGTGCTCTGATTTCCCAATCGGTAACACCCCCATAAAAGTACAACAATGCAGCGGATAACCACATGGGGTGCTACTTCTTAATACACAGCGCTAGATACTTGAGAACTGACCTTAGTGTCGTTTGGAAAAGTAATACTCGTTCGAGTTAATCAAAATCTGAATTGGATATAACAAATGTCCCATAATTTGCATCACAGTGAAAAGCTTGGAATGTATAGATTCCAATGCACTTCAAGAAATCCGAGCATATATTTTCCCCGAGAAAAACATGCATAATAAAGGTCAACATAAAGTGTTGAGTTCATAGATTGTTTAATATGAAAGTAATCCATGTTTCATCACAGTACCATGGAAAGATCCCAAAAGATTTATAAAGAATGACGACACATTTTATGTCACTCCAAAAGTACCAATCTTATCCCAAAGATTTTTATAAATAATGCATGACAAATTTAATGTCACCAAAAGTACCAATCTTATCCCAAAGATTTTTATAAAGAATGCATGACAATTTTGTCACCAAAAGTGTATCAATTTATCCAAAGGGTTTTATAACAGAAGCATGGACAATTTAATGTCACCAAAAGTGTATCAATCTTATCCCAAAGATTTTTATAAAGAATGCATGACAAATTTAATGTCACCAAAAGTGTATCCCTGGCACCCCGTGCCTATTGATTTCCTGAAAATAATATATTCAAGGTAGGACCGCAAGACTTTTTAGTGATAATGCAACACATGCAGATCTCACAAAACTAGATTACATTTACACTAAGCTCATGACATGAAAGCTCGACAGTCTGTTGCATACTATTGCTACTCAGCCGTGATGATGTTCTACCCGAAACATCTAAATTCGCCATTTTATATCGTTCGTTCCCGGTGTTAGCAAGTCACCCGAAAGGGGAGGTCGTTTCCCGATAGATCTATTAAATAACATTCGCGCTCACATAATGTAATTCCCAACTACATCTATGCAATTGACAGTTCATGATAATGGGCTTAACTGGGTTATCGTTACTTAGGCAAACATGTAATCAATACTTGCGTCCAATTTATAAAACAAAGCATGTTGTGTCCATTTATAAAACGATGCATATTTTCATCCCAAAAATATATATAACCGTTATCCAAAACGAGTAAAAGTGAGGCTATGGAACTCATAATATCCTTTAAAAAAAACAATACTTGTTATAAAGATAACACAGTAAGTAAAAAGTTTGTAGACAAGCATGTATTCCCCCTCGCGGGTTTATAAACATTCAAAAGATTGAAAAGCGAGGTTATGAACTCACATTGATGATGAAGAACGATTGGCAGATGGGCATCTAATATGCACAATACGAACGGAAGACGAAGCGGCTCGATCAAGAAGTTGCAACTAATCTTAACGGCTAAGTCCCACTAGCCTAGGATAATGTGTTTGGGTTTCCCGATGAATTGTTCTATCAACGCGACGCGTTGATAAAGATTTAGATTTAACATTGTAATGGTTTGGTGGTTGGTTAAATAAATAAATTTAGAATATTCCCAAAGTGTGTAATATATATACTTTATATATTACATATGAAAAATAACCCTTATATGCTTCATACCGTGAGTTATATCACAAGGACAATTAATCCAAAGATTAGTGAAAAGTATATAATACCTCGCAGGTATTATATAATAAGTGTGAATAAAATAATTAACCCAATTAGTTTGACTCATTTTCTGAAATCACCACTTAATTAAACAAAAGTACTTATGTAACGTAATCGTACGTTTTAAGATTTTCAATTAAGTTAACCGATGTTTGTAAAGCCTTTTACAACAATTATTAGGTTACCTTCTAGCTGATAATTATAAAATATAAAATAATATTTTATAATTTATATTTAGTTTCCTCGACGACTCGCGCCTAAAATAATCATCTCATTGTAAAAGTATAGTTTTCGTTCATTGGTTGGGTTATTGTATAATACAAGTTAATGTATCTTTTAAAATATAACTTGGTCCCCTTTATTCGTTTCTAAAATAATATAAGTTTTATTAAATCATTGTTAAACATATAACTTTATATAAATTTCGTCATGACCTTTCCGTTTATAAAATGATTCCAAGTCGAACGACTTTGTTGCAAATCCACTTTCCCAATTTAATTTAATAGAAATCATTTTAACAATCCAATGGTGTTTATTAATTATCGTTTAATAAACATTGTTTCCATATTGTAACTTCGTACGAAATCATAGTATTTTATTTTCGTCCCTAGTCTAATATAATGTATCCGAAAATAATAATTAGTCACATTTATTTAACCAATTAACCACCGGTCCGATTATAATATTTATATCAAATCTTAGTATATTTTTATTGGTTAGAGTTATATATATCAAACGAACCCTTGTTGATCATCACTAACCAAACGTACCCTAACTGCTTTCACGGCAGCCAAACGCACCCTTGTGTCAATCCTGCTACCCCAAACGCACCCTCATTGTGTAAATAAACCAAACACGCCCTATGTTCTTTTCTACCAAGCCAAATGTCATAAATGCCCAAACCAACACCCCGTTTGGCAAAACTGCCAAACCAAACACCCCCGTTTGGCTGTCAACCCCAAAAACAAACACCCCTTTGGCTGTGTTAACCCAAACAGCCCCCTTGTGGCTGTTTTAATACCAAACGCACCCTATGCTGGTGGAAACTAGCCAAACGCACCCTATGTGGGCTTGTGACAGCCAAACGCACCCATGTGGTGCGGCTGCCACCCAAACGCACCCCTATTTTTGAGACTGTCGAACCAAACACACCCCATGGCGGTTTACAGCTAACCCAAACGTCCCAAATCTGTCAACCCGCAACATAACACCTCAAATCTTGCTATAACACTTAAACCAAACACACCCTTGTCGGGTTTAACCCGAACCCGACTCACCCTCGGCTGCCCCGACTGTCCCCGCAGCCACCCGACGCACACCCCCACCCGACGCACACACCCCCCTCCTATACCCGGCTGTGAACCACAACAACCCGACACACCCTTTTTCGGGTCTACCCGAACCCACAAACCCGGCTGTCTCGGCTGTCCCACAGCCTATCCCGACCCAAACGCACCCTCGTCGGGTGTTATAAACCCACAACCAACGCACCCTTGCTGCTGTGAACCCACAACCAACGCACCCTAATCGCACCGAACGCACCCCTTGCGGTGGTAACAAGCCCGACGCACCCTAATATGCTTACCCGCGCGACGAACACACCCTTGTGGATGGGTTTTTATTAACCCAACGCACCCCATGGTGGTGTTGTTTATCCACCGAAGCAAACCACCTCCCCCCCCCCCCCCCACGCGTGGTGGTGGCTGTGACGTGGTGGTGATGACGGATGATGAAACAATGATGATGATGATGATGCTGGTGTAGGTGTGGTAGGTGTGTGACGGTGGGTGGAGGTGGTGTATAGCCACGGTGTTTAGCCGTGGTGATGGTGGAGATGGGGGGAGGTGCGGCGCGTGACCGAAAGTGAGCTGGTGGATCGGGGAGATCCGGATATGGAGCTCGTTTTTGGTGTTGGCCGGAAAATCCCGCCGGAAAAGTTTTTCGGCGGCGGCGCGACGGTGGGTGGACGGGACTGGGTCGCCCCCTAGAAATGGTGGGTGGGGCGGTGGCGGATACTTGGGAGGGAGAGAGAATTTAGATGAGTGTGTGTGTGTTGTATATGTAAGAATGAAAAAAAAAATATAAACTTTTTATATATATATTAAAAGTTTATAACAAAGTGACAAGTTATAATTAGATGGGGGTTTATTATGTAACTTTTTCATATACTTTTTGATAAAAGCGGTTCGGGACCCGTTTGAGCGACTTAACGGGTGATTCAACTCTCGAAACTTGCGCCATTGTTTTTCAAATCATTTTTCCGATAAAAATGAGTATTCGCATGATAATATTTCATAAATATTTTATAACATTTAATAAAATATCCGTTATTCATTTTTATGAACCGGTTTCGCTTCGTCCGAAATAAAAATGGATTTCAACTCGAGTATTCGCGTTATCCGCAACTCTTTTAATTAAAATGGTGACTAATTTATTTAATATTTTTATTAAATAAATACTGATAATTAAAAACAAATTTAATTGTTTTTGTGTGTCCGCGTTGTATATTGTTCGAAAAATGTTTGCGGTGCTGTTTTAGCCCTTTTCGGCTCGTTTCCAGGTCTCGGGCGAAACTGAAAAGTTGTCAGGAATGTCGTTTCACATCGAATTGCTTTAGAGTCCGAGTCGTGAAAACGTGATTTAGATGATCGTTCTTATAAGTCAAGCCAGATCCTAAAAGTCAAAGGGTAAAATAATTATCTAAAAATCCGAAAATTCTCAGATGTTACATGCGACCTATCATTCAACTAGGTCTAGTGTTACGGACCAAGTAATCTAGATACCGGGATAGCTCTCCATATCGTGTTTCATATATTTGGATCAATAGGATCACAAATAACGTTTTGTCTTTGTCTTTTGATTATGAGCTTAGTTGGACCGGTAGGTGACCCGTTTATGTTTCAGTAATCATGCTCTTAAATTATACTGAATAAAGATTGGAATAGTGGACTACCAGTATATAAAACACCTTCAAACAATAAGTGGGTAAAGTCCCGTTGGGCTAGAGTTTTAATAGGATCACCACTGCTTTAATTCTCTATGATAGATTATAATTAAACTAAAGGATGCTTTATGCGGGTGCATTAATTGTGTCTAGGTCTTAGGATGATGTCCCGCCTAAGTCTTAAGAATGATATGTCGCTTCAAGATAAGTAAATCATTGCACTAAAACAAACAAACCAGCATTGAGCTGGATTTAATATGGCTAATGCAGTTTTCTATCATTTGGCTTGTACCGCTTTTCTATCTTCTAATCTTCATCTTTTGTGTTTATTGTGTATTGAATTGGTATTTGTTTCCACCAAACATGTGCCAGTCTCTCAGGCTGAACCCCCCATTTCATTAGACAACGTACATAGCATAGGTTTTACCCAGTAATAAATTATTAAAATATGATGAATATTGATTTAAATATTCCACTTTAGTGTTCGACACCTTACTTACCGCGGAACTCCATCTTGACCGGGTACACTGCTCGTTAAAGTGTTGTTTTAGGTTTGTCGGCTAAATATAAATGTAAAACTTGATAATCAAATAATTGACCCTACATGACAGCACATCGGGTTCCAAGATTTACGACATCAACAAAGTAAAGCTATATGTGAAATGATCACCCCTTATGGGGAGATTCTTAACCTACTTTTTTATGAAGTGATGGTCATTTTATGTTTACGAACCTTGTAAAATTCATATATAGTATTTATGGGATTCCTAATCTAATATCATTTATGTTTTGGGATTTATCCCACATTGCTAGAAGAGGTAAAGTGTAAGAGGCTCTCATTCCTATGTGAGGAGACCTCCTACCTCATTTTAAATGGTTGGTTGACTGTGTTATGTTTTTATAAGGTAGAAAGAACAAGGTGTTTGTTTAGCTTATTCATTCATACCAATAAACATCTTTTTCCTTTTAGCTTATTCTAGTCTTTCACTACTCTTCTTCACCTTATTTATATTGCTTATTTAGAGTGTGAAACATGGTAAGCTAGGCTTACAGTTTCATTAACATTTTTGGGTTCGATAGATGACACAAAATAAAAGAAGTTACTTTGATTACGTGCTTGTGACCTCAAGGTTCTTTTGTTTAATTTTTAATGACCTTTTTAAAGGGATGGTTTTTGGATTCTTTATTTTACAACTTTATTGTTTAATGGTTCATTTTCCTTGTCTTCTATGTCTTCGACTTGGTTTTCTATGAGTGGACTTTCAATTATATCGTCGTCTACTAGAGGTGATGATTTTTGGAGGAGAACTTTCGTCAAATCTTACATTTAGCGATTCTTCAATTTTATTGGTTTCTTTATTAATAATTATGTAGGCTTTGATATTAGGAGAATATCCTAAAAATACAACTTCAGTGGATTTAGGATCGAATTTAGTGAGGTAGTGTTTGGTATTTAGAATGAAGCATTTGCTTCCAAATACTCTAAAGTATTATAGTGATGGCTTTTTACCTCTAAATAACTCGTATGGAGTTTTGCATAAGAAAGACCTAATTAATATCCTATTAAGTATATATGTAGATCTGTCGACAGCATTACACCAAAAATTTTAGGGATAGATTGTTCATTAAGCATAGTGCGACTCATTTCTTGTAAAGTTCTATTTTTACGTTCGACTACCCCATTTGATTGAGGAGTACGTGGAGCCGAGAAGTTGTGAGTAATACCATTAGCGTCACATGTTGGGATTACAGATTTGAAGATTACAAAACCTATTAGACGAAAATTAAGAAGAAGAAAAAAATGAAGGACCTAATATGTAATAGATAGATAGCTTTGTTAGTAAGCTAGGGTTTGTAACCTCCCTCTATTATATAAAGAGGGGAGGCGTCTAGGTTACATGCATCCATTCATAGCAGACTTCTCCAATAAGAATCTAGAAACGCATAGAGCGTGTGTAGTAGTTAGTAGTAGTAATAGTTTCTTTATTATGTTCAATAAAGAAAACCTTATTAGTAACTTTGATCTTGTTCATAATTATTATTCCGCTGTGTGTTGATCATTGTTATTATACCCTAGTTGAGTCCAGATCTTGATGTAGACAGTGTATCAGAGCTGTGGCTCTCGATCTAGGTTTTAATAAGGATTTCCTGTGTAATTTATTTTTCTGTTATTTTTATTAAAAAGGCAGCAGGGTTTTTCCCCGAACCCTAACTTGTTTAAAGGCAGTAGCAGTAATGACACATGAAGGCTTCTAAATTGATGATCTGATCTGTGATGTGATCATGATAGTATTTATGCTTCATTCTTGTTCGAAACGCAGGATCCATGAATTAGCGACAACTTTGCTACAGAAAAAGTGTCGCTGATGGATATGGGACAGAAATCTCATGACGTTTTGCAACCGCATATGTGATTGATTAGAGAAGAACATTGATCCAATCATGTGTTGCTAGAGCATATGGGAGGAAGGAGATGTTGTTTTGTGACAGATTTTGCGACGATTTTGTGACACTTTTAAGGCGTCGTCTGGATACTTAAAAAAAAGGTATTTGTATGAGTTATATGTTTGTTTCTGCTGTTTTAGTTTATCTACTTTATGGGTCTGCTGGTGGACATGTGATAACCGCAGCAGGTGGTCGTAGTTACAAAGAAAACAGCAGGTTTAAAAGAAAAGTCAATTGATATCCAAAAATGTCAAAGGGTTTCAAATTTTTGAAAAGGGGAGAAAATGTATTAAAATATGTGTATAAATAATAACCGTGTTTATTAGGAACTCATATACTCTTTTTTCACCCTTTTTTTCTTTGCCCAAACGTTGCTAAACATTTTTGAATACGAGCCATTTTGAGGAGGAGCGTTTTGGAAAAATCAATAAATGATCGAGGTTCTAATTCGCTTTGATATTAATATCATAAGTACCTTAACTTGAATTTTCAATTGCTTTCTAGGGAAAGGAGAAACTATACCAAAAGAGCCGACCAAGCATTTTACTTATTGGAGTTATAAGGTTGGTAAGGTAGGTACTATTCCAATGATCCAGCCAAAACCGGGGGGATCTACCAGGGACAATCCACTGGTTTGGTAGGAAGTCCTTTAGGTATGAAGATAAAAGGTGAGTAAAAGCTGAGAATAAGGGAAAAGTGCAAACTGAGATGGAGCTAGTACTGGAATAAACCCAACATAGGTTCTAGTCATGAAGTCTCAGTATGCACTGAAGGGGTTAAAGAATTGAAAAGAATTGTAAGATAAAAGGTGTAAAGAAAGAAGCCCCCATATCACTTAGGCAGAAAGGGTTAATACCTATGCTGCCAGAATCATAAGCTGATTACTGACCTTGAAGATCGACATATGGACCCAGTGATGCAATGACAACCTCCTAGCCATTCAGAATCTTTCAAAGATTTATGTATCCTTTCTCACGGAGACTTATAACATGTTATCTATTGACTTTCTCACCTCGAGTTGGTTGCTATGAACAGGTGGCAGTCAGTCCAGCCTCGATTACTAGAACCAAAACTCACTATTGAGTCTGAGCCAAGAGATCGTCAATTAATCTCGTTAGGACATCATATCCAATTCTTCTTGTTTTTACACTTTGTGGAAACAAGACTATCTAGAGTCCTGCCATTATCCTTGTGATATTGCCAGAACATCTGAGGAAACGATGGTTTCAAAATGAAGATGGATAATGCCTACTAGAGCACAACATCAAACAAGCTTTGGTAGGTGACTTGTCGATTCTACAGAATCAAACGGTGTGTCAACTGGAAAGACGATGGTACGATTCTGGTGTGAAACAAACTTGTTCCAGTATAAGAATTGACGGTTATTGATCATTTGACAAACAATCAAAACTCTCGAAGTGTTACAAAATTCTTTCATAAGAAACACTTAGACTGACTTTTCAAATCAATTTTCTCTTTATTGCTAACTGTTTCATTACAGGATATCTTAAAGATGGAGATGGAGATGGAAATTCCCAGCACCTGAGATATCAAGTAAATAAACCGAATGCTCAGACTGACCTTACACTTGTTATGATGTAGAAAGACCTATCAAGGTGTCAAAGCTTTCGCCAATCTTCTGATGTCATGTATTTCTTCACAAGTGCACAAGATGGCGATCCATTACAACATGACGGAAGATTATGTTTGGGTGATGATCTCAAGAAAGCTCAAGATCACAGTCAAAGACAAGTCTAAGATGAATCAAAAGATCACTATCCCAAATGTACAAGATATCAAATGTCTACGAGCTAAAGACTGAAGTGATTAAGTTTGGTATTTTCAGGGGTGACCTCCCTTAGGGGGAGATTGTTAGATATTAGAAAAAGACTCGGTCACCCCGTGTATTTTACTGTTTATTATAGCTCGTAGTTTAATAGTTAATAGTATGATTTTCGGTATTAAGTCGGGTACTAATACCCGGTATAGTATAAGTACTATATAAGCCTCTTCCAACTTTGGAAGAGGCAAGCTAGTCATTTTATTCCTTTCATACAAAAAACACATTTTCTCTCACTAGAAAAACTCTCTCATGTGTTTCTCTCTCTAGAAACTAGCCAAGTCCAAGAATCAACCCCGTGTTATGATATATGATATACCGCACTTCTGATGACTCGATGCCATCGGGCATTGAGAACGACGATTATGACTCGGAAGGGGATATTCGTTTTCTTGAAGAATTGCTTAGCAATGATTCCCCTCCCCTTCCCGAAAATGAGTCATCTAACCTTGATCATTTTAATGATCCGTCACCTTCTCGTCCTCCTCCGAAACCACCGAATATTGAGATTTGTTTTGATTTTGAGCCCGATACAGGTGTTGTGACTACCAAAGTGGTGAAGGGTATTTCCGAACACTATGTTCTTATGCCTAATATTTTGCCCACCTTTCCCACCTTTAATCCGGATTTGGACTTCACTCTTTCTCACGATTCCCTCGGATCCGAAAACAAGATTTTCGATCCGAGGATATTCATTGGAGTCCAATCTGAGAGACTTTTATCACGGGATGAATTTTCTATCTCATTCATTCATGATCCTCTTTCACCAGTGTTTGACACTTTGCTTCCGTTTTCATCCGAAAACGAGGACAAAGTGTTCAATCCTGGTATTCTCATTTCTTCTCTCTTATCTCATCGGGGAGAAATCATTTTTAATTTTTCTAAGAGCTCGATGATGATTTCTGGAGGGGACATTCCTCACTTAGATGTTCCGTTACTCCATTTCTATCCTCCTTGACCAGCTCAAGTATGGGGGATCGAGTTAGGCTCAAGACTCGGTGAATAAAAATAAGCGATTCTCGGGAGGCAACCCGTGTCTTTTCTTCTTTCTATTTTTTTGATTAATAAGTGAGTGTGTGATTTTATAGCCCAAGTGTAGGGGCGTGCTTCTTTCTATGGTATGTGGTTTTGTTTTTGCAGGATTCCTTAAGATCATGAAGACCTGTGCTTGTTTTCAATCCTCCAATCTCCCAATTTTCGAGCTTCTGCTAATTATGGAATCCTTAATACCTGATCATGTTTATTATGTGTTTCCTTTTCACATAGGAATTTTTGCATTTGCCTTTTTCATTCCGTAAGTGTAGGGGTTAACTCGATATTTTTGAACATTGAGGCTAATGTTCCATTCTAAGTGTGGGGGGGGGGGGGGTTTCTATCGAAATGTGATCTTACATGTGCCTTGCTGTGTCCCTCGCAACCCCGTTTTGGCCAAAATATTTAAATTTTTAAGTCTTAATATCTAGTTTATTGTTCATATATATATAGTAAAAAAATAAATAAATAAAAAATTTGTGTAGAAAAATGTTGAAAATATAAATAGTTAGTTAAAAATAAAAAAATAGTTGACACGAATGTAGGCATTCGTAGGTGAATAGAAAAAGTAATTTTTGACTTGACGGTTTTTTTTTTTGTATCTTAGCTTTCTCCTTAACTTTAAATAGATTGATTTTGCTAATTTTTTATACAAGGAGCTATAAAACGCAAGTCTAGCTTAACAAAGTCAAGACTTTGCAAGTTCCCATAATTGATTTTAAATTTATGAAGATCGATTTATTAGAATTAAGATTGTTGCCAGTCTATGTGACTTGTTAAAGTGCCGATCTTAATTCGTTAGGCTAAGTATTCACGAGTTTCTTTATTAGAAATTTAAATTGTGAAGAAACAAGAGATGATGAGTAGAGTATAAGTTTTGATGCTAAACATAGAATAGTTGGATTTCTTTAAGGCTCATAAGTGTTAATTGTGGCTTTTTCTCCCATTAGCTTGTTTCACCTTTATATATAATTGTTTAAATAAATAAAGTTTCTTTAGGTTTTTGCGATTCTTAGTTTAAATCACTTCGTAGAGATTCCTTCTGGTGAAAGTAAGGTACACATCGAGGTTTTGTCAGTGTTGTGGGGAAATAGACTCCTGGACCATGGTCGGCTCGCATACCGATGTGGCAGTTGTTAAAAGACCACAAGACTTGAAATTTGGCTATAATAATAATAATTATGTAATAAACCGAAGCCGAAATAAGACTTCTAGATCATGGTCGGCTCGCATACCGATGTGACAGTCGTTTAAAGGGTGGAGGTAATAATAATAAAAGTTGTGGGCTAAAAAAAAGTTTACTACCTCTTGCCGGCTCACAACCGATGTGGTAGTCTTCTAAAATAAGGCACATAGTTATAATAATCCGAGACTGATAAAAGTTTGCTGCATCTTGCCGGCTCACACAGATGTTGCAGTTTTCTAAAAGGTCGAGGAAATTACCGAGGTCGAAATATGTTTGCTGCATCTTGCCGGCTCACAACCGATGTTGCAGCCTTCTAAAGGACCGAGGTTTAATAATGTTGCAATAATAATAAGTATAAAGCCAAATTTCGACTCCGGGGTTATCTAAATAAAGCCTCCATCTCTGGACTCGTAGTTGAGTTGTTGCGGATGAAATAAAAAGGATAACCCCTAAATCATACGAAATTAGAACCTTAATGTGGACCTTATTTGATCACATCGTCTCTTTAGGAAAGGATTTCAAGCTATTAATGGTCTAAACCGGGTTTACTTTATTAATAAGGACATAATTTATTTGTCACCAATAATAATAATAAAATCCTTAAAGGAAATTAGGATTAAGGGAGGAAAAGTAAGTACACAATTAGTTTTTATGAGTATTGTTAGAATCATAACTTGTAATTTACAATGATATTGTTTCTTTCGCTTCGTACATATTGTAAGTTTAGATCTTAGGAATAAGGGAGGAAAAGTAAGTACACAATTAGCTTTTATGAGTAGTGTTAGCATCATAACTTGTAATTTACAATGATCTTGTTTTTAAGCTTGGCTTGGAGAGGTGAAAGTCGGGGACGATAAATTTATCCATTTGGACACTTTTTGTGCTTTTTGTTCCATGATCCTAAAAGTTATCAATGACTAATGAAAGCATTACATTATGTCACACATGAATAAATTGTAAGTTGAAAATTAAAAAAAATCATAAAAATGAAAAAAAAGACATTGAAAAAAATGATTAAAACGGGGGTGCTTGCGAATTAAATGATTTTTGAACCTTTTAATGGACTTTTTCTGTTCTTGTTTGATTGTGAGGGGGTCAAAGTTAAAAGGAGATAAAATTATTTATTTCCGGGTATTGTTTAATTTACATTGCGTGTGGGACCATCAATGGTTTAGTGTGGGGGAATTTGATGAGTGCTAAAACACACATCTTTTGTACCCCGTAAAACACTATTAATCGGACTAAAAATGCTAAAATATGCTTTATTATATTGCAAATATGTTTGTTTTGTATTTTTATGTCTTGTAGGTAAAATGGATTGAAAATGGTGCAAAAACGAATTATCGGGCTCAATTTGGTCAAGTTTAATTATTACTCAAAGCCAAGATGAAGTCGTGAAAAGTCCCCGAGCATGCCAGTGGAAAGAGCGCGGAAACACGAGTCCAACGGTGCCCTCGGATCTTATTGGGCCAGTCCGTAACCTATTTTATGGGCCGGACCAGCCCAAGCCCAACATTAAGCCCAAAACCAAGATATATAAAAGATGATTTGGAGATGATGATGTCATGTGACATGCGTCGAAATTAAATGGAAGAAGGGCACGTGACAATCCTCTAACTTGTGTAGGCGAATATGGATCTTCCACGTGGCTGAGCATTTGTTATAACTCAATTTAAATTGCATAAATGAATCAAGGGACGAAAATTTTGCGTTAGAATGCAGCAAGCAATGAATCACACGTGGCATCTCCTCACCGGCTGGATCCATTTTATTTCATTCTGCTATCCGAGGGAGCACGTTTCTAAGCTAATGATTGGCTAATAACTCTTTCAATGATTAGTTTAGATTTACATTTATACCCCCTTACCCCTTATAAATGCACACTCGCCTCCCCTCATTTGGACCATCTAGTTAGTTAGTTTTTAAATTTTTAGTTTTTAGTTTTTAGCTTTTAAAAGTTTTGTATTAGCTTATTTCAATTATTCTGCTTATTTTACTCAGATTATTTCGCAGACTTATTAATATGATGTAACGAAGATGGGTTAATGTTTGTTAAAGAAATCGTTTTGCTTATCTTTTCTTCAATCGTTCGTTTCTATTTCTTTTCGTGTTGCTTATTCATTAAGCTGTTTTCTTGTGCTTATTTCTGTGGCTTATTAGTATCAAAAGTTCTCAAAAGCTTAAATAATGACTCCTTATTTTGTTAATTCTATAGTGTTTGTCCTAATCTTGTTTGTTTAAATAAGTTTTGCCAAGAGCTTTTTAAGTGTAGCTTAATCGACTTTTGGATTTTATTTTCGTTAAGTTTGTTTTTCTCAAATAGATTAAGAGTTTTTATTATTTGCTTATTAAAATGATTAACTTGGCTTATTCTGTTTTGCTTATCGTTCACTTCAGCTTATCTTATTAGCATTTGTTATTCAATCTCTCGTGTAAAGCTTGTTAACCTGGTCCTAGTTTTTGGGTCACTTTTAGGTTTATAACTTGAATCTGTTGGAATGTAGGATTTAAATCTTGTCTGTGTTTGGATTATAGAATATGAATTGGGTATGCTTCTTAATTCTTGGGCTTAATTTGATCTGTCGGGCCGTAATTGGTTTTGTTGTTTCTATTGGGCCTGTGTTGAAATAGACTTTAGGCTGCGAGTGGATTGGGCCCATTATTTAGAGAATTGCAAATTTGATATATAACTATTGTAAGCTTTAACAGTTTCAGTTTTTGCTTTGTTTGACTTTTTGGTACCGGTCAACTCATGAGGCGTGGAGCTTATGGGTTTAATAAGCTAGAAAGAATTTAAATATTTTCTTTAGCTTATTAAATCGGGTGGTATTCGTTTAATTGCGGCTCTTCAATTCGGTTTCATTTTCTATTTATTTTTTTTCAATTAAATAGTGTAGCTTAGAATAAAAATGTTTTGCTTTGCTTATTTAATTATGATGAGTAGCGAGCAGTTTAATTTATGCTTGTTAAGTGAAATTGTGAATTGGGAATTAAGTGTGGATTTGAAAAAGGTTTAATTAATAATTTTGGATTATTTAGATTTATAGTTTGAATGTTTCGAAGGGCAAAATCTAGAAAAATAGTTAAACTACACATCTAGTAATTAATATCTTTTTAAGAGGTTTTTTTCAAAATATGCCAACATTGTGAGATAAAATTCTTTTCTAAGGACATTAATTCGTTAATGAACCTAAATTCACACTTGATGAACTTTTCACATCACTTAGCAATCATATTAGTCATTTATATCTTTTAGATTAATTTTAGTATAATCTTGTAGTTTTAAATCTTTGAATTAATATTAGTTTAATTTTTAGTATAAAAATAGTTTAAAACCAAAATCAAAAACTTGTATGACAATCAAGCTCGATTTACAACTTGAACGTAGATTTCCATTCATCTCTCGTCGAGGAAAATGATACCCGTGTTGATTACTTATTATTCTTTCTTAAGAATAATTTGTATGATACTTAGGTTACGTATTATGTATGTATTTTATAAATATATATTATATCGGAGGGTTTATTTGATAAACGCGTTGTAAAACGACTTGTATCAACCATTTTTTCTAATCCCTCTTCTTATGGTAATGTCGTCCTTAATTATTTCACTTTCGATTTCACTAAATAGTGATTTACACTTTTTATCACATATTTGACTTATGCAAAAAAGTATAAGTTAAGACCATCTACGTGACTAACATCATTTATAGTTAGGGAGTTATGAGTGATCTTACCTTTGCCAATGATTTTGCTTGTGTTGCTACTACCAAACATTACGTTACCTCCGTCGTAAGCTTGATAAGTAGAAAATAGGCTTTTGTTACCGGTCATGTGTCTTGTACACCCACTATCTATGATCTGTTCATTCGGTTCCAATTCTACCTTTAGGCATACCTAAAAGCATAGAATAACTCAACGTTTGGTCCCTAATATCACATGGGTTCATTTGTGTTATACATACCAATTGTTTGGTTCACAAAAGGAAATGGCAGGTGTGAACCCCAAGGAACAAAGTTAGGTGGTTGATATTGGCATTAGTTTTGAGGGAAGTATTTCTAACCCATTTGGTTGTAGTTGCTTTTTGGATAGACTGCTTTTGGTATTCTATGTTGTGGTGTCTTAGGTCTCAGTTAAACCTTATGCTTACTTTTTGTAAGACCTTGACCATGTTTTAACGTGGGTACTTGTTTGACATTTTCAACAGTAGCATTAGGTGACTTTTTCTTAGTTACAAGTACAAAATTCGTTCTAGAAGACGAGGATGGGTCAAAACTAGAATTTGTAGCTTCAGTGGGTTGGATCCCTTAGGTTATACTGGTCGGATCCCTTTTAGAGGGATCTGCCAAATCCGTCCCATCAGAATCCTTTTTTGACAGATTTTTCAACAAAATTACTTATTTAACTTCGCTAGTCGAAGCTTTACATTCTGTAAATCCTAGACCCATTTGGTCATTAGATGACCTTTGATTACCAAGCATATCATTTAGACAATGAGTAGTATTTTCAAATTTAGCAAGCTTAGACGCATGAGTATCATTTTCAATCCGAAGATCTAAACAAGATTTGCATCCTACGTCAAGACCTTTATCATTTTTTAGCCTTTTAATCTTTTCTTTTAGTTCAAAGATCTCATTGTCTAGAAGTTCATTTTTATTTTTCAATTGTTTATTTTTTTAATGACCTTAAGACTAATTTTGCATAGTTTGTTATATTCATTATGCAAGGTTTCATCATCTAAAGAAGAACTACTATAGTAAAGAGAATCAGAGTGTACCTCATTGGATTCATGTGCCATGAGACAAAGCTCGTCCTTCTTAAGTTCTTCTTCTTCTTCACTATCGCTTCATGAACCACCAGCAAATGCCTTCTGGTCACTATAGGAGTGTTTGGGACAATCACTAATAAAATGATTTGGATCACCGCATCTAAAACACTTTCAATCATTATTTCCCTTTTTGTCTTCCATGATTTTCCGGAAGGATTTCTTGTCATCGTGAGGTTGTCTCACGAATCTTCCTCTACTTCTATAGAACTTTTTAAAGTCCCTTACGGCCATAGCATATTCTTCATCCTCACTTCTTGAGGTGGAAGTTTCTTCGTCGCATGATTCCTTTTGGCTTTTATTGATCGTGATTTCTACCTTTCTTTCTTGTTTTTGGAAGCCTCAGTATCTTTCTCCAATACTTTATAGACCTTTAGGTTGCCAATGAGCTCATCAAGAGAAAGGGTCAACAAGTCTTTTGATTCTTCAATGGCCGTCATCTTTGGTCGTCATTTGGTTGGAATTATCCTTAGAAATTTCCTAACATGATTTCGACTTGAAGAAGTTTCATCAAGTGCTCTTAATGAAGTAATAATAGTATTAAATCTAGCAAATTCACTATCAATACTTTCGTACTCTGAAATCAAAAATTGTTCATATTGTTTAACTAATAAATCTATTTTATTATCTTTGACTTACTTATTACCTTGATGA
>BQNB010087733.1:0-27845 GCA_026074375.1 Tanacetum coccineum | reverse complement strand
CATGCTTTCTATTCCTTTTGTCGACGAGGATGATTATATTCCTTTAGGAGATATTATTGCTCGATATTGTACGTCTAAAGCAATCACACCCGACTTACCGATCGAGGAGCCCGGTAACTCTCTAAGTATGGGGGACGAGCATCTCGATACTATTTCGGCGACAGAATCGGACGAAATAATAAAGTCTAGTGTTGAGAACCTTGTCCCAATCCCAAGTGAGTTAGAGGGTATTCCCGACAAATTGTGTGAAATTCCTACTTGTGTTAATGATCGTATTCATGTTGAGTCCGATCTTGTAGAATCTTTGATTAATCGTGATACTTCCATTGTTTATCCTTCTAAGATCGATCCTATTCTCGAGGAGTTCGTCAGTGAACTCGCTCATATTGCTCCAATTCCACCGGGAATTGTTGAAGCCGATTTTGATCCGAATAATGATACTTCGAGTAATGACGATGATTTTGAAGACGTCAAGAACGTTAACTTCGAGGAGGTGAATGATGTCGACCAAGAAGAGAAATAGTTTGATTTAGAAGATATTTTTCAAATCCAAGACGTTATCCTTCGTGGGAAATTGTTGAAAATAAGTCGTCTTATTACTAATATCAAATCTTTGAAAGACAATCCTACTCCCGTTATGGATAGTGATTCGTCCGATACTTCTCTCTTTTATTCAAATAATTCTTTACCCGAATTCGAGTCTTTTAGCGATCATTTGGAAGAGACGAGAAGTGGCAGTACCACTACTCATGCTAATTACTCTCTTCCTGAGTATGAGTCATTTCATTTTGATAATCCGTCATTTCCTCGTCCTCCTTCGGAACCACCGGATGTTGAGTTTCGTTTAAATTTAGAGCCCGAGATTAACAATTTTGATGTGCTTTATAATGATGAACCTTTTTACCCGGGGGAAGGTGAAAATTTTGTTTTTGTAAATGTTGAAGAGGACGATTCCTTAACATTTACCACATGTACTTTTCTCCATTTGTCACCTACCCCGAGGCCTCTCATTTATCTTGCTCCACCAGGAGTGAAGATACGATCTTTGACCCCGACATCTTCACTTAGAGCCAGTGGCATCTCATTTGTTCCCCCAAGGACAAATTAATTCGGGGTCGAGTCAAGCTCGTGACTCGGTTAACAAAAACAAGCATTTCTATCTTCTTATCTATTTTTTAACAACTAATGAGAGGGGGCTTGCCTTTCCTTTCTCGTGTTTCGTGTTTTGTTGGTTTATGTTGTTTTGTCCAGGATTACCCGGATTTTGAAGACTCTCGTTCTCATGGTTTTGTCCATTTATTCGAGCTTCATATCTTCAGCTTCATTTAGGGAATCCCATATCCTAATCTTATCGATTAACCCTTAATACTTGAATTATGCGTTGAAATTAGTATGGGGGTATAAATTTCACATTGAGGATAATGTGTAGTTTTAGTATGGGGGGGGGGGGGGGAAATATTCCCTATTAATAAATAAAAAAATAAGTTTATAATGTTCTAGTATGGGGGGATCTTCGATTTTGATTATGCCTGCAGCCGTTGTTCTCACGTAACCCGTTTTTCCACCAAAAATATGTGATTTATATGAAAAATAGCAAAAATTTTAAATTTTTATGCATAAAAAAAGTGAAAAATGTTGTAAAAAAATAATAATAATAATGTAATAAGTGTTTTGGCATAAATAAAGGTGAGAACGAGAAATAAAATTTTGATCCGACCGGTTTTAAACCTTAGCTTTTTCCTTAACAATTAACGATGATAGTTTGTGCTAGTCTCAAGTAGATTTTAAACATGCTAGACTTGATTTGTTATTAACGTAAATGAAGACTTGTGCTAATCTCATGTAGATTTTAAATATGCCGAGTTGGAATTTATATGGCTAAGCGTTCGCGAGTCTCTTTCTTAGAGATTTTAAATTGCGAAGAACGAGATATGATAGAGTTGATTATAAGTCATGATATTAAACGTAGAATAGTTGGATTTCTTTCAAGCTCATGAGTATTAATTGTGGCTTTTTCTCCCATTAGCTTGTCTCACTTATATGCATAATTGCTTAATAAATAAGGTTGTCCGGTTCAACTTAATTTTTAGTAACTTCCCTTTGATTTGGGAGTCGATGATTCGAATTTTGGCTTATTATATGCACTTCATGTTTATTGCTTTACTTATACCTTAAAGAGCCTTAGGGTATATGGTACTTATAAAATTAATGATTATGTTGCTTAGTTATTTTCACCTTAAAGAGCCTAAGGGTATATGGTGTTAATAATATTACTTGATTTATGTCTTAAAGAGCCTTAGGGTATATGACATGAATTAAGGCAAAAGCAACAAAAGCCAAAATTTCATTCACTTCATTAGTTTTCAAGGATAAGGGTGGAAGCTAAACTTTATTTTTAACCGTACAGCTTTGTTTTTGGAATTAATAAGTATCGAAACAAGTCTTAAAGAGCCTTCGGGTATATGACTTAAGTAAAATCTTGAGATACAAAGTAGGATTTGCGGCAGGAAAAGTAAGTACACAATTAATATTTATGAGTAGTGTTAGTATCATGACTTGTAATTGACAATGATCTTGTTTTTAAGCTTAGTATGAAAAAGTAAAAGTTGGGGACGATGAATTTATTTTGCTAGTTCCATGATCCTAAGTATTATAAAAAAAATGACATGATGAAAAAAAAAATAATGTTATTAAGTGTGAAGTATGGAAAGTTAGAAAAAGCATAAAAATAGAGAAATATTGAAAATGGAAAAACGGGGCGTTTTCTTAACTATTGATTTCTTAATTCCTTTAGAAGAGCACTTTGCTACTTTCGAGGTGATTAGTTTGAGGGGATGGGAATTTTTAGTTTTAAGCGCATATTTATTACATTGCGTGAGGATACGACAATACTCTAGTATGGGGGAATTTGGTATTCGCTATTTTATACATATCTTTTACCATGAAAAACGAACCCAAAAGACCAAAAACATAATTAAAATGACAAATATATGCTTGTTTTTGTGTTTGTGTATGTGCAGGTACGGATATCAAGAAAAAAAAAAAATAAAGACAAAACCGGACGAAACCGAGCACGGGATCGAAAAAAGCGCGAGTAAACGAGTCCAAGGGTATTTTCGGATTTTATTGGGCCAGCCCATGACCCATTTAACGGGCCGGACCAGCCCAATCTATTAAATACCAACGTAAAAGCTACAATGCTCAATATGATAAAAAGCCTAATTTCTAAATTGCAAATGACTTGAGGAAAATGTCTAGCTCACGTGAGCTGAAAGAAATTAAAGAGAATACATGTGCTTGCGCACTAACTATAAAAGGACGAATAATAGTCCGACACGTGGCATGTCATTTGTGTTAAAATTTCATATCATTTCAAGTGTGTAAGTGAATTATACGCAGGACATTTGTTCTTTAAATTAAATATAAAGGCATCACGTGCCATTTAAATAAATAGAGGAAGGTCACGTGGGAGAGCACTGAGCTTGGGATGACGAATGGAAGTGAGACACGTGGCAGTGTATTTTGTATCTTTAATTTCATTTCAGTGGTAAAAGTGATAAGTGATCCAACGATGTAAATCCTTGCGTATAAATTCAGCAGATAGAAAGGACACGTGGCGCTACCTCAACGGTTGGATCTAATTAATTTCTTTGGTGATCCGAGATATTACACACGAGAGGCAATGATTGGCTGATGATTGGTCCAAAGTTACAAATGTACCCCTCAACTTGGCTATAAAAATGAACCCACTCCTCTCATTTTTGGGGTGTTAGATTTTAGGATTAGTTATTAGTTTTTTTTAGTTCTCTCTAGTTTATTGTCTAGCCTTTTTTTTAATGTCTTTTAGCATTTTTCAAATCTTGTAAACACTTTTTATTAAGCTTTTATAATTGAATCTTTTTAGTTTTTTGAGGTTATTTTGTAAAAGAGATTGTGGCTTATTGATATAAAGATGGAGTTGTTTCGCTTATTCGTATGGCTTATTTTTGCATCTTTAATCGTGCTTAAATTAATTCTAGTCTCGTATGTCTAAGCGCTCTTGGCTTAAGTAGATTGCTTATTTTATGGTGATTAATAATAATTTGTCTCGTTGAAATTGTTTTGTGATCATTACTAGTAAATTTGTAATTGAGAGCTCGTTGGCTTAATTTTTTTGAGAATTAATAATTTAAGAAGTGCTTGTATATTTCGTTGCTATTAGATTTGTAGTTAAACTTTATAGTCTGGTTTCAAATTGTTAAAAAATTTCCTAGTATGTTGTGTGTTGTAAAATTTAGCCACATTGGACAGTCTAGGCCACGCTTTGTAATTGGGCTTGCAATTATCTTTGGGTTGGTTGATTAGTTAACAATAATTGGGCCATGTGATTGGTTTGAGGATGTGAATATAAATTGAATTGCAATTGTTTTATAATTGTTTCTTGTTACTGTTTGGTATTTGTTTTGTAATTTTTATTTTGTGATTTTGGTACCGGTCAACTCATGAGGCGCGGAGCTTAAGGGTTTATTTAGCTAGACCGACTTTTATTAGTTGCTTTAGTTAAATAAATCGGGTGGTATTCGTTTACTTGCGGGTCTCCAATTCGGTTCTATTTTCTATCCTTTTTCAATTAATTAGTGTAGTTTTATTTTATTATTTTATTTTATGTTTGCCTATTTGATTTATGCCATGCTTAGTGTAGTTTTATTTTTAACATGTTTAGATTTTATTTCATTATGAGTAGTGAGTAGATTTAGTAGTGCTTGTTAAGTGATTAGTGATTTGGAATTTAGGTGCGGGTTTAAAAGATTTAAAAAATATTTAGTCATAAGTTTTGTCTTTTCAATTTACATTCCGTCATTTATTTTTAATGCAATTTAATTTCTTGTCATTTAATTTCTTTAAACTTGTTTTCTAAAATTTTTAATTCATTAGACCTAAACCCGCACTTAATGAACATTTCACGTCACTTAGCAAGCACTTTAGTCATTAATATTTTTAGATCATTTTTAGTATAATTTCATAGTTTTAATCTTAGATTTATAATTAGCATAATTTAGTGTGCCTTTTATATGCTTTCCTTTTTAGTAGATTTAGAAAACAAAACCAAAAATTTAAAATGACATTCAAGCTCGATTTACAACTTGAACGTAGATTTCCATTCACCTCTCGTCGAGGAAACGACCCGGAAGGTTTTTGAGATATCACTTTGGTTAAAAGTGAATTTCTTAACCCGACGGAAAATACTATACTATACTATTATTGGCCTATCCTTATTATTACGTATCTATATATTATATTATATATTTTATACGTATTGATTTGGACAGATCAATTCTTCATGTAGATTTATTGAGCAAGAATACGTATTGAACAGGCGTCTTGAGGTTTCAAGACTCCAACACTTCAAGATCTCCAGATTTGCAATTTCTTCACCAATATTCGTTGATATTACTTTCACGAGGTCTTGTGTAAAAATAAAAAAAATGTGCATTCCTATCTTGGTATCTACGGTTAATTCAAACTAAACTAAAAAAACTAAATACGAGTCAGTCTGGTGAATACGTCGTATCATGTGCATGAATACGCCGTATCGCCAGAACTGACAATAATGTTTTTAAAGTGCATAAAAAGTAAAGACGGATAACGTCCAAACAATCAATACGCCGTATAATATGTGCTTAATTACACATATTTTATATCTAATAAAACGAGCATAAATGACCAAAAACAGACAAAAACTGCCAAATATATGTTTGTTTTGCTTTGCGTACTGTGCAGGTATCGGATATCGACAAAAGGACGAAAAACGAAGCCAAATTGGACAAAACCGAGCACGGATTCGAAAAGAGACAAAAATTCTAAAGTCAGGGTTAAAAAGTCAACAGAAAGTCAACCCCGACAAAGTCAAAGTCAACCCCGTGAAGCTGAATCAGAAAAATGTAACTTGAGGGACCAAAAGTGCCAAGTTTTTAAGTTGTGTAGCATGGTGATAAAATACAAGGACTGAATTTGCAATTCTAGTAAAATATAACTTGAGGGGACTTAACCTGCCAAAACCCATAACCTAATTTACCCTTTCACCCCCTTGGCCCCAAAACCCTTTTCACCCCTTATCCTTCCCCCCTTTGACCCAGTCAAAATTGATGCACTGTTCATCCCTTACCTTTCTCGCCTTTTTGATTCATCTTCCACAAACAAACCATTTTTTTCCCACCTCGAAAACCCCCTGGATAAACATCACCCCCCTCCTCCACTACCTACCCCATGTCACATGTTACACGTCCACCTTGGCAATCCTCAACTTCTTCAAGACAAGACAAGATCCAACGACTGCTAAGAAATCAAAGTAGCATAAGGGATTATCAATGGCCAGGATTATTTTTGGTTTGCTCCCACCACACAAACACAACTAACACAAGCTATGAAGACATTTGAGCAGCTTATAAAAGAAGAGAGAAGACAGAGATAAAGGGAGTTTTTTTTATGGAGTGCAACATTAGTGTAATTTTAGTGTAACTCATTTTAAATTACTTGTACCAGCTTATTTTTACTGAATTGTATCTTTAAAATTTCAAGTCTTGTATTCCTTTCTAAGTTAATGCAAAAAATCCAAGTTTCGTTTATAAGAGTGTTTTTACTATTGTAGTTACTTCCAAGCAATCATGTTTTGAATTTGTTAAGATATAAGCTCAATAAGCTCATGTCACTCTTTAGCCTGTCCCTTGTAAAGTATAAGCTTTTTCTCAAGCTTAACTAATCAAACAGTTACCTCCATTTCTCTCACAATTCAGTACTAAGGTTTACTACTTTATGGAAGATAAGCTGGAAATGGTGAGCTTATGGTTAAGCACCAGCTTATTTTCACAAGCTGGAGGTTGATTTTAGCTCATTTGAGCATTTGGTTTTAATCCTGTCAAGCTAAGGACCAAGGTTCCAATCTTTACTCATTTAAAGTTAAATAACTGTAGCATAGCTTAATTCTACTGTCTTGCTTATTTCTTGCATTATTACTGCTTACATATGTTTATCCAGTCTTATTATAGCATAATTCTTCAAGCTTATAGTTTAAAATAGCTTAGTTGGCAATTGCATGCTTTCTGTCCCTTTTCTAGTCAAATTTGCTTATCAATGCAGCTTATAAAATAGTGCTTTTTCCCTTTAGGTTAGTGCTTAATAATGCTTGATTTTCATATAACCCCATCTGTTTTAACTACTCTAGGCTTAAATAAGTCTGTTTTGCATTTAAAAGACATTTCTAAGATTTAAGGGGGTGTTTGGGGTAACTGACCAAAATGGGTCAAAATGGAGTTTTTAATGGGTGAGAACACTAAGTCAGTTTTAACTAGCAAATTAAAGTAGTGCCATTCTGATTTTTCCAAGTTGTTAAAGTTCAGGATCTATTTTTAAAGGTTTAAGCAGTCATGGTTAAATTTGTGGGAACATAGTTTTATTGACAGCTTATCAGCTTAAGATTTGATTTAAGCATTTGATTTTTGTTGCATTCTATCTTGCTCTAGAGTCTTTAAATGCAGTAGAACATACAAGATTTGGTGTGCATTGGTTTTTGTTCTTAGTCCTTGCTGTCAAAGTTTTCTCAAAGTAGACAAAGTCCAAATTTCAATCTAAGAATTAAGCTAGTTAAGAGTTGTTTTAAGAAATGATTTTTTTGTATAAACCCATTAGGACACATATTTTAGCTGTCTCAGCTTATATTATACCTTACACTAGTTCTTTAAGCTTATTTTAGGCCTGCAATAAGCACTCTTTGTTTTTTTTCAAGATAAAAATCAGCAGCTGCTGATTGTGATTGCTTCTTTCAGGACCAGTTTTTTTAGCTATTTGTGTTTCTAAGGGATTTTCTTTTGCTGATAAATTAAGCTTGTTGGTTAAGCTTTTGAGATTTATAAGCCACTTTGGCTTTAGTTTCTATTTTATAGCTTAAAATTAAGCTTGAAAAGCCCCTAAAGCTGTTTGGCTCTTTATCTTCCCCTGGTGCTAGGCAGTGGTTTTCAAACCACTTATTTTGGCTTATTTGTTAAATTTAGTTTAAGTAAAGTGCATTTTCAGAGAGCCCATAAGCTCTTTAATAAGTTTTAGGAAGCTCATAGCTAGCTCATTTTTAAGCCATAAATAGCTAAATTTGTCATTATGTATGCAGTTTAGGATTTATAGTTTGAATGCTTATTGTAGCTTATTAGCTTTAGCTTAGGGTTTAATTTTGTTTTTACTAGATCATTAGGTGTAAGTTAATCCATTAGTTGCTTTTTCTTTATTTCCTTTTGCTTATTTAAGCTAGCAGCATTAAATTTTAAAACTAGCAGGACTAACTTTAAAGTTAGTTCTGCTAAGTTCATAAGCTCATTTGTGGCTTATTTTGAGGTGCTTATTGGTTTTAAATTGTTCTCACATGCTTATTGCCTGTTCTTTTTTTTGTTTGTGGTTATTTTCCTTTTTCTCTAGCTTAATTAGTCTAAAAATCCAAAAAAGAAAAAAATAAGCCTTAAGCTTATTTAAGCCATTCTGTCACTTTTAAGCTCATTTTCCAGCTTATTTATAAGCTTTTGTAAAAACTTGTAGTTATAAAAATTGCTTATTTATAAGCCCTTGTTAAGTTTGTAAAAAAAAATTTAAAATAAAAGGGGAAGGCCAAAGCCCCGGGTGAGCAAGACTCGAACCCGGGACCTCAAAGCCCTCAACCCTTATAAACACAACACACACTACCGCTGCGCCCTTGGGTCTTTTCTGTTAGACCTTTGGGCGCTTTGGTATTTAAGGGTGTTTTGCCCCATAAGCTTTATAAGCTGTTGAGCTTATTTTGACAGCTTATTTGATAAGCTGGTCAAGCCAGCTTATTTTTCTTAGGACCGTCACACTTTCAAGTATTTTTTGTAAATTTTTCAGATTTTTATAAAATCTTTTAGTATTTTTTATAATTTATTTTCTTTTTAAACTTTAAAAAATCATAAAAAATAAAATATTAATCAGAAAAATATAAACTTTTTTTTTAAAATTTTCTTTTTTCATATAGTTTCTAGGAAAAATATTTGTTTTCTTGTAAGGTCATTTTTAAAAAATTTCATTTTTTAAAGAACGGGATTTATTCCCGTTCTTGTCTTGACTCGTTTTTGGGTCAAACGACCTCCGTTTTTAGTCTAGTTTTTTTTAAACTTCGTTATTTGTCATTTAGAATCTATTTTAGCTTTTAAATTTGTTCTAGGGTTGAATTTGCAAAATTTAGGTTTTTAGCCCTCGTTTTTCGTGCCCGTTTTAGGTTTTAAGTTATATAGCTTTCATTTTTAAGTTTTATTTAATCGTTTTTGCATATTTAACTTGTAGAAATAGAAAACCAATCATAATCTTGTAATATTCAAACAACGTTTATCAATTCGTCATTCGATTTTCCATTCAAGCCTCGTTGGGACTTAACGACCTGGGAACTCATACTTCCGGTTACATATATATTTTATTTAGTGAGTTTTGACTTCTTGCCTTGGTCAAAGGCAATTGGCGTGAGTGTTTGACTTTTTTATTTGATTATATATCATATATCATATATCATTCATATATACTTTTATATATATTATATATATATATATATAATTATATATTATATATATATATATTATAGCGAATCAGATATCTAAGAAACCAAGTGCCAGAATGGTTCACAAAAATGAATTTACATCAAATGAGTTGAACCAGGGTTCAAGCCTCGGTCATCAATGTCAAATGATGTTTGAACACAACAGTTCAGGACCTCGCACCCACAACGACAAATGGTGTGTCTGCTGAAAAATTAACCACGGTCAGGGCCCCGTTCCTCAATGTTCAAATGACGTTTGAACAACGCAGTTCAAGCCTCGTTCTTCATCAAATGACTTCTGATCATAACCGTTCAGAACTCGGAATTCACAACATCCACAGCATATGAAAGTCAAGTTCAAAGCTGGTTCCAAAGTTGTTCCTTAAGCCAACAAGACAGCTACATCACGCAAGAGTTGGAAAATTTTTTAAACTTATTCACTTCACATAGCAATTCTGAGGGACAACTGGTATATATATATATATACTATAATATATAATATTATACGTATATATTATTTATTTATATATATATATATATATATATAAATACAAAATCTGAAAAATAGAAAATTTCCAAAAAGAATCTTCTCGACATGTCTCTTGGAATCGATAACATTTACGTGCTTAGAAATGTCGATTAACATTGACACGGGTGTGTAAATGAAGTTCGAGCGAGAGTTGCAAATAGTTTCAAAACATGTCATTTCTAATTTTCTAGATGGCTTATGTGCAAATATCAGTACATAACCTGGACTTCAAATAAAGGAAGGTTTATAACTTATCCTCACAACGAGAAAATTAACGTTTCTCGGTCTTGAGTTGTTCTTACAAGACATTCAATGTTTTTAGCTCAAGAAAAAGGATAGTGTACGTATCAGTGCGCTTACCCTTAGCGTTAGTAAGAGAGAAGTCCTCTAACATTTTGGTTTTTCAAAAAGCTGACACAATTTTGCATAGAATTTCCGATGACAATTCATATCTTTCTAAATTGTGTGTTCAAACACTCCAACCCTCATAATGTTTCAAAAGACAACAATTTTCTCAATTGGTCCTTTTTTGAGGGCGGGGGTTTTCGAAAAAACAAAGTTTTAATGTTTTGGATTACATAACAACGACAATTCTCTATGTATTCAAAACATTATCAAATGTTCCAAGACCATTCAAGCTGATAAGTAATTTTCTCCTAGAATTGTTCATGACATATTTTAATCACAAGGTATTTCAAAAACTAAAGTGTTTCTTATTTAAAATATCGGGAGTGAAAATATATTTAACATATGTGATTGATATTCGACTCAAGTGCTGAACAGTAAGAAAAATGTTTTATGGTTTGATCTCTACCCAACAACATCTTATCTTCACGACGATTCTGAGTCATAAGGTGGTTAGGTTAGGAATTTATCTATGATCCAACAGAACTGGAGGAATCTACCCAAGGATTATCCAAAGTTAGAATAGCATGTCCTTCGGTATGATTGGAGATTAAATGTAGATGGGATATAATGCCGGAAGAAGATATGACAGCTAACATTTGGAAACAATCATACAAGGTGTTATGTAATGACGTCCTGGTAAGCATGAAATGGAGTTTGAAGAATGAAAAAAGAAATGTATGGAAAGGTTCTAAAAGAAAGAAGCCCTTCCAACAACTTAAGGCAGAAACGGGGTCAATACATATTGCGGTCTGAATATCATGTTGATTGATGACTTGAAGGACGACATCATGGTCCAGTGATTGCAAATGCACAACCTCTTTCCAAGCCATTCGGGTTTCTTTCAACAGAACTTGTCTCATTTTCACGGCGATACACACGTCGATCTATGACATCTCATTTCCGAGGATCGTTGATATTGAATAGGTGGCAATCTGATCCAGCCTCGAGTTACTAAACCAAAAGCATAAATCGAGTCCTAGAGCCATAATGACGATCAATAAAAATTCGTTAGGCCACATTCGATTTCAAATAACTTGTTGAACATCATTAAGTTCAAATAAGCTGGTTATCATGAGGTCTACGCAATATCCTTGTGATATTTGCCAGAACATCCGAGTGATACTATAAGTATTCACAATGAAGATGGAAATCCTGCTTGAGTCAGCATCAAACAAGCTCTTGGTAAGTGACTTTCAAACTTGTGACGACTGGATATCGATTTGGTCCAGTAAATGAATTGACGGTTGATGAATTTTGATAAAAGATTAAAACTCCCGACGTGTTACAAAAACGCTTTTACAAGTAATACGTCGATTGATTTTCAAAATCAATTTTCTCGATTATCACTAACGTAAACCTACAGGTTAAAAACGGTGGTACAAGTTTTCCCAATTCAACCAAAGTCGATTCATTACACATATTCTTGCTCACATTCTTACAAAGACAAACAATCATGAATGTCGAGATTTAAAGACAACGGACTTTCGTTAACTTGATTTGAAGCTTTCAAGATGAGGCCTAGTATGGATATGTTGGGTCAAAGACACAGGATGCAAAGACGATAATAGAAACAATGACAAAGGGGCTCAAAGACAAGATCGCAACAAAAGCATTGAAGGACAAGCCTACAACAAAGAACCAAGAGAAAGACCAAGACCCCCCCCCCCCCTCATGAGCTTAACGACAAAAGTAATTCTCATTTATCTCATGAAGGAGTGTATCTTTGAACTCACCTTCGGGGTGATTGTCTAGCCTCCGATATATTGAGTTCGAACATGAAGTTCTGTTCATTATGTATTTAAGTTCGGTCAATCAATATTAGGTTAACATGTGGAATAGTTAATAGTATCGGGAATCTGGCTCGATAGTTAAACTAATATTGTATATGTTGTTTAATCATCCTAGTTAAATATCCCGCGCGTATCTTTAATGTGACGGGGTATATAAACCTTTTCCTCTTGTGAAAAGGTTAGAGATTTTCATAATATAACTTTTGCATTTTTCTTTCTATTCTCTCACTAGTTTCTCTCTCAAGAAATCTCTCATCTTCTTTCTTGATTCGATTCGTGTATGATATATGAAGTGAAGTGTTATTCGGGATCCTACAGAGACATTTAGCTTCGTTGTCAAACCAACCACTATTCACATGGTTCTTAGCATTGTTGTGTCTCGTTAAGTGGTCCGATTCACCAACTTGAGGTTAAGAAAGCTTTTCGTAACGGTGATTTATCCGCGACAGGTCTACATGCATCAGCACCAAGTTTGTTGATGCTTGGTTCCTTAACCATTGTTTTTGTCGTTTGCAAAGATATTTATATGGACTGAAACAAGCACCTCGTGCTTGGTTTTAGCGTTTTGCAGGTTATGCCACACGGGCTAAATTTTATCACAGTCGTTGCGATTCTTCTCTATTTATTTATAGACAGGGATCTCAGGTTGCTTATCTTCTTTTATATGTGGATGATATTATTCTTACGGTTTCTTCTCCAACACTTCTTCAGCATCTTACTGATTCTTTACAACGTGACTTTGACATGACTGACCTCGGGGTACTTAATTATTTTCTTGGTATCTCTGTTTTTCGTCACTCTACAGGTTTATTTTTATCTCAGCGAAAGTACGCTCTTCCGCTCCTTGACCGTGATCACATGGTTAATTGTAACCCATCTCGGACACCAGTTGATACGGAGTCCAAACTAGGTCCAGACGGGGTTCCGGTTCAGGATCCTACTTTGTACCGAAGTATTGCAGGGGGACTTTAGTATCTCACGTTTACACGTCCAGATTTGTCTTATGCAGTTCAGCAGATTTGCCTTTATATGCACGATCCGCGAGAGCCACATTTAGCTGCTCTCAAGCGTATCTTGCAATATGTTCAGGGTACCTTGGATTTAGGCCTTCACTTATATGCATCCTTCACTACCTCTCTGGTTGGTTATACTGATGTTGATTAGGCGGGTTGTCCATCTACACGCAGGTCTACCTCAGGTTATTATGTCCTTTTGGGTGATAACTTATTAACTTGGTCCGTTAAACGACAACACACTCTTTCACGTTCCAGTGCCAAAGCTGAATACTGCGTAAAAAGAGTATCTCTCACTAACTCGACCAACCGCACCGTAGCCCGCGCCACCTGTGCAACGGTGGTCAACGGCAGCGATCAACGGTGGTCAACGACGGTCAACCACCGCTGGACCACCGGTCAACCACCGCCGAACCACCGGTCAACGGCGGTTGACCGCCAGTCAACGGTCAGGTCAAATGGTGGCCACCGCTGCCACGTGGCATGCCACGTCAGCTAATTGGGTCCTAGTTGCCTACGTGGCAGCCACGTCAGCTGCTGACATGGCGGAAGGGATAATAACCTTCCAACATAGATTCGAACTCGGGACCTCTTAGTTATAGTTTTAACATTTCAAACGAAACCATCTGCGCTAAGGCATGGTTTCGTATTTACTTTTACTATACTACCTTTTAACAATTCCTTTAATCCTTTATTGTTGGCCCCAGTTCAGATACATATATACAAAGGTCAAGTTAAACATGACAGGTCTAATAGAAAAAGGGTTCAAAAAGGCGAGGGGAAAGGTACGATAGAATTTGCAATTACAACTCTTTTCCAATGGTGTGATTGTGAAATATTAACGACTTCATTTGAACCTCGATAAACGTGAAAACGTCATCGAAAGTCACCCGAAAACTACCATTTTTGCTTCATTTTCAATCCTTTGTACCTGTAAGATATAAAAACACAATACACACATATTTTCAAGATAATTACTCATATTTTGGTGTTTTAGTCCATTTATTAGTGTTTTTTTCTTCGCGGTGGGTACAAATGATGTGTGATTTTAGCACTCACAGTTTCACTAGGCGAATTTATATACTACGCCTTTTCCACTAAGGGAATTATACGTGTTTCACTTGGCGATTTAAACGTATTTCACTAGGCGATTTATACATCCCTTCTAGGCGATTTATACACATTTTTCTCATTTTTTGTAATTTCACCGAATTTCATTTTCGGTTCACTCAGAAAACCAAAATTCTATAAAACTAACCATTTTTCGGTAAAGTCAGAAAATTCTATTTTTGGTAATATCTTCTTCTTCTTTTTGGACTTAAAGACTACATATTTTAATTTTCACACGGTTTCTTCCTTGATTTAGTAAAATCTCGCGAAAGTCTTACTTCTTTTCTCGGTTTAATCAAGACTATTAAATCTCGTGAACTAGAATTCCATACTCAAATCACAACAACAATCAGTTTACCTACTTAAGATCTTACAAAATCATTTTCACTGCATAACACATCAATCATTCATCATGACTACTCTAATTATAACTTCAACAACAGACACTCAAATGCATAACAACATCATGGCAGCTGGTTCAAGTGATCGTCCACCAATGCTTGCACCGGGAAGATATGCTCAGGGCGAATCACGTTTCATGAGATATGTTGATACGAAACCAAACGGTGAAGCACTAAAGAAATGCATCCTCAACGGCCCTTACAAGTTTTCTAATATCATAATTCCAGGTCAACCTGCAACAGATGAATCTCCAGAAGTTCCAGAACGAACAACTCTTGAGACATTCTCAAATCTATACTCCTAAAAAAAAAACAAAGCTCATTATGAAGCAGAAAAGGAAGTGATTCATTTGATCTTGACTGGAATTGGGGATGACATTTACTCAACTGTTGATGCTTGCAAGACAGCTCATGATATGTGTGTAGCTATTGAAAGGTTACAACAAGGTAAATCTCTTAACAAGCAAGATGTGAAGACTAGTTTGTTTTGGGAGTTTGAAAGATTACTTCATGAGATGGAGAGTCAATTGAGTCATACTACTCCAGGTTCTATAAGATGATGAATGAAATGGTGAGAAACCATCTGAAAGTTGCTACTATGCAAGTGAATGTTTAATTTCTTCAACAACTTCAACCATAATTGTCAAGATTTGTGACAATTATCAAGCAAACTCAATAATTAGACACAATATCATATCACAAGCTCTTTGACATTCTGAAACGGTATCAAAAATAATTTAATGAAATCCATGCTTAGAAGATAGCTAGGAATGCAAATCCTCTAGCGCTTGTTGCTGCTGCTCAACCATATCAAGAAACTTACTATCAAGCACCAAAACCTTAAAAATCATATGCACCACTAACAAAACAATCATCTTCCACCAAATCACATGCCTCTACCAGAAACAAAGGCAAATAGATAGCCAAACCAATCACACCTCCATCTGAGTCGGCTTCAGAAGAAGACAGTGATCCAGAACAAGCGCAGAGAGACAAAGATATGCAAAAAAACTTAGCACTCATTGCAAAGTACTTCAAAAAGCTCAACAAACCTACCAACAACCTCAGAACTTCTTCAAACTCCAGAAACAAAAATGTGGACACTACTACAAGATACGTAAATGAAAATTAGACTAGTCAGTTTGGGAATCAGAGGGCAGTGACTGTTGTTGGGGCTAGGGAAGACCTGATGGTAGTCAGTTAGTGCAAAGCAACAGGGATACAGTGTTTTAACTGCAAGTAAATTTAGGCATTTTGCTAAGAAGTTTAGGAAGGCCAAAAAGGGGCAAAGATTATACTATCACAAGGAAATAGATGTGTGCTCGTGAAAACAAAGCTGAGAAAGGTGTTCATTACAAGCCAGAACCAAGCCTAATTGGCTAGAGGAAACAGAAGAAGATATAATGAACAAGAACTCTCTGGAAGTACATTATAGTTTCATGGCAAAGATTCAGGAGGTCTTACCTGCAGACTCAGGATCTGATGCTGAGCCATTAGAAAAGGTACAATACAATGCTGACTATAATGTGTTTGCCAATGAAAGACAATATTTTGAGCAACCTGAATCCATTAAATACACATATGTAGTGGAAAAGGTTGATAGTAATATCATTCCTAATTCATCAAATATGTGTGATAATGATAATCAGGATGACCAAAATGCTAAAGAATGTGAAAGATGAGCCGTGTTTGTGCATTCTACTTTTTTAAATTTTTTAAAATTGGCAAATTACAACTGATACTAAAGGAAAACAAAAGGAATCAAAGCAATTAAATAAAGCACATGCAAATGCATCACTTTCTCAAGAATTGAAAAAGAGTGCAAAGTCTACTCTAAGGAAACTAATAGAACTCATTGGGGGAGTCCTAATAGAACTTGAGATAGATATTTAGGTGCACTTCATGATAAAGAGGTTGAGATTGCGAAATACAAAATTTTCAAAGACCGTACAACTGAAAATGACACACTTGAACGCAAATTAAAAGAAACTCTAGAATTATTAGCTCAAAAAGAACATGACATAAAAGAAGGTTTGAAATTAAAAGCATATGAAATTTTTGTTGTCAAAGAGAAAAATGATGAGTTAATCAAACAGAGTCTTTTAACAAAATCAAGTTATGAAGATCTTGTCAAAGAGAAAATAAGGTAATAAAGGATTTGAAACTTAAGGAAGGAAACGATCTTGACAAATTGATTGCAGTGAAAAAGCAATTAAAGTTTTTGAACGAAATTGTTTATAAACGAAATCAATCAATTCAAACCATTCATATGTTAGGTCCTAAAGGCTCAACATATAATGGAAGTCCTAACTTTTGCATAAATCCTATGTACCTTAAGAAAGCTCATACTGAAAAGCCATGTTTGTAGAGGATCCCATAATACAAATCTGATCTTGCAACCATATTTTCCTTGATATGGAGGAGACTTTGATCGTCATGAACAAGAAAGTAGATCAAAATTATTAAAGAAAAAGTGGACACCATACGACTACACAAATCAAAACAGTCTTTACAAAATTTTAAATCACACCAACACGGAACATCTTGGAATCAGTTTGGCACATGCCAAATGAATTTCAAAAGAAAATGTGGAAAAAAAATCTTTTGTAAAGACTAAGCTTCACATTGTCAAAAACATAGGTTTTCTACCTACTCAAAAATCAATTAGCAAGAGTAGACAAGCTTATAATGTCATGACTAATAACATAAATCATTTTAGAGAAAATTTGTGATTTAGCTTGGGAAAATATATATTGCACAAACACCCCGCCAAGGCAGAAACGTAAGGCGTAACGAGAATGGATATCATCACAACACAATGGTGTCATAATAGAGAAAACTACATGAACTGAACGAAACATAAGGGATACAAAGTGTCATGATAATACCCATAAGCAAAATAAAAATAATAACCGGGCGTCTTATATGAAGTAATAAGGGTTCACAACCATACTAAGACATGAAATACAACCAAAACAAGTCTAAGCAGATCAACTAACAAACATTCAATATTCAATCAAACAAGAAATAAGCTAGGAGATTAAACTCCGCATGCAGCCTAAGGTCTCTCTAGCCACTTCTCACATTCCTATGATCTTCCTTATGCTCACCTAAAAATGATGCTTAAAAATTCAACACAAAGGTTATGAGAGTCATAGATTTAACGACACACAATTAAATTCCAAACTTAGATCCCAATTACTGTGATTAATATAACCGAACATGGCAGGACAGTTAAGCTAGATATTATACTGGCTAGCATGCATACGAACAAAACAACCACAATCAGGACGGAACGTGCCCACGATCCAAGCCATACCAAAATATCACACAGTAATGGGTAAGACTACCCTCCAATTAGAACCACACAGTAATTGGGTAAGAATACCCTCCACTAGGAACCACACAGTAATTGGGTAAGAATACCCTCCAATTGGAACCACACAGTAATTCGGTAGGAATGTTACCCTCCGATCCAACAATACGTAAACATTTAGCACATATCATATGATAGCCACACAAATGTCCATGCATAAATTAAACCACATAATCACAGCAATTAAAACATTTTAAAACCTTTGCATCATTTCCATCCCAAGAAAATATAGTAAAATGGGACTATGAAACTCACCTGATGCTCAAGCAGCTTCCAAATATCTTACACAAAGCTACACAAAAGAATAAAACGGTTACACCGACTATTCTCCAAAGCTTAAGGCCATGTAACAACATATGATTGGATGTCTATGGTGATAAACTATCCCCATGGGCCACCCGACCACCATGCACCAACTTAACCACTTTATTACTCATAGTTCTAGTGATCTACATTTATTGCAAAAATGCAGAATTGTAGGTTATCTTACTACTTAAAAAACCTTACTACATGCTTACCTTCATAAATTATGCAAAAATCACCTAAGTTTCAATTATGAGATTTACTAACTACCTTGTGATTCCCAAGTACTCATTAACATGTGTAACTCTCCCAAAAAAAAATCAAACTTTAAAAACTACCCAATTCGGATCTGATCGGCACACTAAAATTTCTGTCCCCTCCTTACCAGAACTTTAAGGCAACTAATTAGAGCAATTTTCTTTCTCAGTGAAGTTAATAGACATATAGAACTTAACTTCTGTGTTTTGCTAACCTTAATTTGAATTTTAAATAGGGTTTTACCTCTATAATTCGGACCTAAATCTTACCCGTATTTACTGTTTTGACAACTTTTCTTGCAATGACCATTTGACTAACTTCCCGAACTCAAAATAGATAGAGCGGATTTTTAACAAAATGACCACTGAACTTATAATTTAGACACAGAAAACACCTCAAAACATGTTCCCAGTCATGGAGATATCATTATTAAACACAGGCCCTAAAAATCTGTCAAACCCAAAATTCATAAATTGAATCGCGATCTAAGCCTAAACCGATTACACCACCAATATGTTCAAATCAAGCCCCTAAACCACTAGTAATGGTTATAATATAACCTCATTGATTAGTAACATTAAAACCCTAATGATCCATTCATATTATTTGTTACATGATTTAAAAAGAATAACAAGAAGGAAGATTAATGTTCATACCTAAAACCTTGCTAAATCCTTCACAATTCACCACCTAGTTCTTGATCCAAAGAAAAATTTTATCTTCTTAGGGTTTTGGGAAGGAATTCGTACGACAAGAAGGAAAAGTGGAAAAGAATGGGCTAAATTTTGGGTTTGGGTTTTAAATCTATATCCTAAACAAATCCTAATCTAGCCCAAATTGTGATTATAAAAAATTACTTTTTTTCCCTTAACTATAACCGGCCCCCTTATCTATATATTTATTTATTAATTAATTAATTATCTTCATTACCTTAAGTTTTCATAAAAACCTAAGCTAATTTGGGTAAACCTTTTTACATAAACGCAACTTACTAAACCTTCTAAAAATAACTTTTCATTTTACATTTCACTTTATATATTTAGAAAGTCTATCCTAATTCGCTAAATTTCACTCACTTAACTTATTTCCATCATAATAACGTTTCCCATAAACGCTTAACGCAAAATCATCCAACTATTGACGTAGCAATGCATGCTATACGTCATTAATTTTTCATTATCACTATTCGTGAACAAATGGAATACTTATCACTAAACACGAACGCACTCAAAATGAGATGATCATACACCTCAAAACGATATCATGCACCTATTCAAACCACTTAGCACATAAAAATTACACATAGCACACACGAAACACACAAAATGAACTCTTATCCATTTCTAAAGGTATTCACTAACCTGATTAAATCACGGATGTTACAGTATCCCCTCCTTGAGGAAATCTCGTCCCAAGATTTACTAGCAGGCTCAACAACTCTGTCCACGAACAACTGTGGATACTTAATCCTCACCTGGTCTTCGTATTCCCAAGTAAACTCAGGACCACGTTTCGAATTACACCTAACTATCACAAGTACTATCTTCCTACGTTTCAACTTCCTAATTTCTTGATCCATAATCTCTACAGGTTCCTCGACAAAACAAAGTGTCTTGTCGACCCTTATCTCATCCAATGGCACATGCAAACTAGAATCCGCCAAACACTTTATACAGATTTGACACATGAAAGGTGTCATGCACGCTATTCAACTCCTCAGGTAACCTCAACTTATAAGCTACAAGGCCAATCCTTTCAAGGATCTCGAACGGTCCTACATATCTCGATGCTAACTTACCCTTCTTTCCAAAAAGCACTACGCCCTTCCAAGGCGTCACCTTTAACCATACACGATCTCCCACCTCAAACTCTAATGGCTTACACCAATACTCAACATAGCTCTTTTGACGATCTCTCGCCGCTTCGGGCTTTTCCTTTACCAACACTACCTTGTCAGTCATTTCCTGCACTAACTTGGTTCCAATTAAACTACTCCCTCTAATCTCTGCCCATAGAACAAGCGATCTACATTTCCTACCATACAAAGCTTCAAATGGAGCACGCCGAATACTTAATTGATAACTACCACAAAAATCGATAACATATGCCCTCATTATATCGTCTAAAATCTGAATCATATGTTCGCTTTGTCCATCCGCTTGAGGATGCTAAGCAATACTCAAATCCAATCGCGTCTCTAACACTTTCTGCCGCATCTGCCAAAACCACGAGGTAAGTCATCCATCTCAATCTGAGTTGATCGTCACCAGAATTTCATTCCTTGCTATTATTTCATCCATATAAATCCTTTCCAACTTCACACCTTGAAATCTTCGTGTGTAGCTTGAAAATGAGCTAACTTGGTCAGTCTATCGACCATCACCAAAATCACATCATACTCACTACTTTGACCTTGGAAAAGTAGTGATAAAATCCATGGTGATTCTATCTCATTTTCACTCAAGTATCTCAGGCTGTTGAAGCAAGCCAAAAGTCTTTGACATTGCAGCCTTCATCTCTTAAACAAATCTGACATTTGCTAACATAGGTAGCTATATCATTTTTTTACACGTGGCTACCAATACATGTCTCCAAGGTTATAGTACGTCTTATCCACTCCCGGATGTACCAAGTACCTTGATGCATAGGCCTCATCCATTACACTTGCTACCATTAGAATCTAAATTCGATCCATAAAGTATAAACTCTCGTCTCCTTTTCTTTCCATCTGTGGATCTAAACCATGTAGCCTTTTTGCGAGTACGTTCTCTTGCTTGAACGCCTCACTTTGGGCTGCCATTATCATTCCTCTTACTCGTCTTGATTTCACTCTCTCCTTTCTACTCAATGCATCACCCACTACATTCGCTTTATCGGAGTATCACACAAATCATTCTTCAAAGTCTAAAAAGCCTCTTCTTGTTATACGCTCCACTCATACTTCTGATTCCTCTCAGTTAGGGAAGTAAGGGGGTTCAATAATCTAAAAAAAATTCACGATGAACGTCGGTAGTAACCTGACAATCCTAAGAATAATCATCTAATTCCTCACTGCTTCACTCTTACTCGGGTCCTCGTGACTAAGAAAATGCACTTCTTCCTACCAAACTTACACTTAGAAAACTTAGCATACAGCTTCTCCTTCCTCAGTAAATCCAACACTAACTTCAAATGAACTTCATGTTCCTCCTTCGACTTTGAGTAGACCAGAATGTCATCAATGAATACGATGACAAACCTAACTAAGTACGGTTTGCAAACCCGGTTCATTAAGTTCATGAAAACAGCTGGTGCATTGGTTAACCCAAAAGGCATAACCATAGACTCAAAATGCCTGTAACTTGTTCAAAATGCGGTCTTTAGAATGGCATCCTCATGCACTCGTAGCTGATGATAACCTGACCAAAAATCTATCTTTAAGAAAGGATACGCTCCTTGTAACTGATCAAACAAGTCATCAATCCTAGGGAGTGGATAACGGTTTTTAACAGTTAATTTGTTCAACTCCCTATAATCAATACACATGAGAAAAGAACCATCCTTCTTCTTAACAAATAACTCTGGTGCCCCTCACGGAAAATGACTAGGACATATGAAACCCTTGTCTTCCAACTCTTGAAGTTGTTCAGATAATTCTTGCATTTCCGAGGATGCTAGACGATATGGAGATTTCGCGACTGGCGTCACTCCAGGAACTAAGTCTATACGGAACTCAACTTGTCGCTGCGGTGGTAGCCCTGACAAGTCTTCCGGAAATACATCAGTAAAACCTCGCACCACGGGTATATCACTTATCCTAGGTTCATCTTCCTTAGCGTTCATTAGGGCTTTGGCGGCTTTCCAAATACGTTCCCCATGAACTCGAAGTATCTCATCACCTTCCAACGGTATTCTAACCACCGTCTCATAACATACTATCACGAACTTCCTCTTGGACAACCAATCCATTCCCACAATCACATCAAAGCTTCCACGGCTCAACGGTATCAAAGAACTCCAAGGGTTACGAACATCAAATAGGATAACAAACGAATATCGAGTCAAAGGATAGAATGCATATAGGAGGTTCCACATATGCAAATAAACGTGGATCAAATGACATAAGAATCCTTTGTAAGAAAGGATACGCATATGCACCGAGTGAAAACACAACAAAGGAAAATCAACATGCGTACCACGACAAAAGAACACATAAAAAAATCAATACGAAAGACAGAAATTCTTATACCAATTATCGACTTTACTAGAAAGACCAAATTAAATAATGTTTTTATAAAAATCAATTTAAAATGAAGAAGTCACTTTAAGTATAAAAATCATTTTAAATAATAAATAAAATTATCTAAAATGTAATCTTTATAAAATTCATTCTGGTTGTCATAAAAATCTATAGATGGTTATCTAATGGTGTATCGTACCTAACTATGATCCTTTAACTGTTTTTTTTTTTATAACAATAAAAATCTATCTCAAAGATCATTTTTATACACAGTTTTCTCAAACCCAACACAATACTTCCAAAGGGTTTTATAATTAGACATCAATTATAAATTGTTACCTCAACAAAGGAACATAATATCAAAAGGGATCGTAAAACACCGTACAGACTCCTAACAATTCTATTGCTGAATAACGAAGAAATAACAGGAACCATATACTGCTAAAATAAAATCAAACAAACTCGTACAAGTAAACTCATGCAAGACTATTACGTACCAAAGAAAACGTAGGTCATCCAAAAATAACGATCAACAGAGCAAACCTAAAAGCATCGTACTAACACATCGCAACAAGTACGGAAAACCAAGGGATATACAACAAGGGAGTAATGGATCCACACTAATATGTTAGGAACAATTATGTGCTTAAAAGCAACGTGTTTGATATCATACTAGTAATCAATGCACTGAAAGACTAACAAAACGCCCCTATATCCGATAGAGCAGATCGAACAACCAATATACAATGAAAGACATAGGAATGGAAAAAAATCGGGTTATCTTACATAACAAAGTACGAGGAAAGGATGTAAGCTTTAGTTAGGAAATCCAAAACATCAACGAGCAAAATGAGCAACCTCTATTAATAGCAATACTAGGTATCCGCCAACATACTACTGATAGACAGGGAAAAATTACTATCTATAAGTCTCACACTTAAATATCCCTCCAATTAGGGGTAAGATAATTCTTACCTCATACCAACATCATCTATCAGGTATACACATATAAAAAAAAACATTTTACAATACAACATTACAAACCAAACAAATAAGATGCATTCATGGTACAGTATAGTGTGTGTTGCCTTGTTATAATTATGTTGGCATCATAATTCTAAGTGCCTCCTTTCACCACGTTTTGTATGTATTCAAAGACTACCATTTTAATATATTCACATTAGATTATATATTCCACATTGCACATCTTAAACCACTCCAACTTAACACATACAGGATGCTCCATCAAATAACTACTTACTTTTATCAAAATAAAATCAAAATGACATAAAGGAACGAAAGTCTCGCAACAATTCCCAAAATACAAAATATCCAAAAGAAATAATCAATTACAACATGACGAGGTAAAGGACGGGATAAACATATGCTGGGCCTCGCTTGGGTTTGACTTTGCCTCTGCAAGAATCACCCGACTCAGCGGGTCCAGCCCTACTACGCGCATCCAAAAATGATCAACTATCCTATCTCTTTCGGTTCCACAAGAGGCTCCTCTTATGAATCCTTATAACACTTAAGTCCAGTTGGGAAAACAGTTCCCCAACGAGACTTCTTACGGGTGGGGGAAAAACATAGCTAAAATAATAAGAAAGTAATACATATCATATCAGATAATGGTAGGCAAAATAACTAAAATGACAACTTAGCAAAATACGAAATATATATGTTATGCAAAAATAGAAGGAAAGCATAGCAGTTATAGCATTAAACGCTCAAGCCCCAAATGCATCTACATGAAGGACCCCTAGGTTATATTCTAGGCTAAACCACCTACTTCTCTATAACCAAAGGCTCTGATACCAATCTGTCACACCCCGCCAAGGCGGAAACGCAAGGCGCGACGAGAAAGGGAATCATCACAACACTTTGGCGTCTATAAGAGAAACTAAAACATGCACAAAATACAAGGTATAGACACGTAGTGTCATGAAAATACCCAAACACATTAACAAAATCCAAAAGGCGTCTGACATTGAAATAAAGGCAGTTCATGCCAACGTTATGACATGCAAACATTCATACATCCTATAAAAGCAAAACAATTAACATTCATCATCCAAAACAAATAACGAAATCTAGATAACTAAACTTCGCCAGCTGCCTACGATCCATCTAGCCGCTTTTCCTGACTTTAATATCATCCTGTTGAATACCTGAAAATGATGCTTATAGGTCAACACAATGGTTGGTGAGAAACATAGGTTTTCAGACACACATATCAATCCGTTACCAAAACAATTTAACCAATTCCTGCAATTATAAGACGTTACTTTTGCATGACAATTATGCTAACTAACATACAAGCTAACATGCAATTCAATCCTATCAAACACTCAACAACAAGCAGACGAACTCAATCGTTCTTGGATCATACCAAATCTCTTTCCCTCTAGCTCATGCCATGGATACCCACAAGTAACCCTCCTGACTAGGCAACAATTCAATATCACATCACCTAACATGTAGCATATAACGCATATCAGACATATAATAGTCCATGCTTCTACATTAACACATAATCATAGGAATTTAAATCTCATTTAAACACTTGCATCATTTCCATCCCAAGTTTAAAACACAGTAAAAAGTGGGACTATCCAACTTACCTAAATGCTCAAAATGCAGCTTCCAATTCCTATCATGTAACTATACAAATAAATAAACACGGTTACACACGACCAAGTTAAAAGCTCTAGTCCATGTAACACACATATGATGGATGTCTAGGGGCTTGATTAACCATCATGGGTCACCCGGACACCATGCCTAACCTTAACCACTTCATTAGCTCATTACACTAGTTAACTATAATTTGTTCAAAAATTCAGAATTTTAGTGCGTCTTTACTAACTTAAAACCCTTACTTGCTGACCTTCATAAATTATATCAAAACTCATCTAAGTTCATTTATGAGTTTACTAACTACCTTGTGATTCCCAACTACTCATTACATGCACAACTATCCCAAATATAATCCAACTTCTAAACTGTCCAAATTCGGATCTGATTGCACACTAAATGTATGGTCCTAATTATCATACTTAGACACACATTCAGAAGTTATATAACAACCCGCAAATTTTCATCAATGTAATTATCCATCTATTAAATTAGATGCAATGTACTATCCATCTATTATATATAAACCACCTTTTTATAGGGAAATTTTTCGCTTTATCTCATTATGTAATGTAACTTGCATCTCTAAAGTTAACGAGCTCACACAACCTACCAATAACAAACCTATCTACATATATGTCAAACAAACATCATAACATGTCAAGTCAATAATCTATTATCCATTTGATCATATATATTATCTGTTTAACGAAGATTTCATGACATTATTATCAAATGAACATAAACCGTTAACAAATATGCCTAAACCCTAATTTTTTGTAAAGTACACGTTCAAAGCGAAGATTAAATGATTACAAGCAAACTAAGGCACATATTAAAGTTATCTTCGCATCGCAATTTGAGGGGGGGGGGGGGGGGGGGGGGGTATATTGAATTCCCTTAAAATAAGGTACAATATTTTAAAGGCATAATGTACAAGTCGTTATTGCACGAATTCAAAATACATCTTTACCTCGTTTGCCATGAATCTATGTACAACCTATTAAAGTACAAGTAACAAGTAAACAAATGATACATTTTTACATTCCATTTTCCCTTTCTCATTCAGTTTACACAAATTCAAAACTTGAAACCCTAAACCGAGCTAGTTTCTAACCCGTGATCCATTTCTTTATTTTTTCCCATTTTAAACCTAAATCATTAATCAAATTAAGTTGTAGATACTTAATATACAACATTACATGTCATGTTTCACCCTTATTACTTCATTACACATGAAATAAAAGCTCAAAACCCTAACCCGTTACAAGCTTGAACCCGCAACCCATTTCTTTCCATTTTACCCAATTTAAACTAAAACCACTAATCATAAACACTAAACTATAATCCTACCACTAATCCTAGACCTTAATCTACCTTAAACCCTAGCCTTAGCTCAAAGAAAAACCTTAAAAACCCTATTCGAACCCTAATCCTTCCCGATAACCATTTTCCCTCCAAAATGTCCCATTTGAAAACCAACCAAGCACCCACACACCTTCATGACTAAGCTACTTCAGCCCCTAGCTGCTTACAAGCACCTCAATTGAGATACTTGGTCACCAAGGAGGTCTTGTCACCTCAATGTCACTTGTTCCTACCCGCGGCCACAAACCACCTTCCACCTTGCACCCTAGCCCTCCTAGCTCACAATACTCACCCTTATAGCCTCTCTTACTCAGCTCCTAGTAGACTTGGCACTTATCAAACCTTAGCTTGGGCTCCAAGGGGGTTTCACACCTATATAAAGGGGTAAACCCTATTCATTTCAACTCACACCTCAATTCTTTCTTTCTAATCAACAATGGAGTCCAAGGTCTAATCAAGGAAGTCCTAAAAAGTCCCCAAAGCAGAAGTGAAGTGAAGAAACCAAGTCTTGAAGCCCCAGAGTTGTTATTCTTGGTGTACGAAGCAAAACATCCCCATTTTGACCCGTTTCTAAGCTATAAGCTCAAAATCAGGTTCCATAAGCTCACATTCTGTTTCAATACTCTTATAATGTTCCTATGATCATGCTTAAACTTTTGTTAAAAGCCTTGAACTCAAAAACACATATGTTTTCCCTTTTTGATCCAAACCGAGCTCATGAAACCTTAATTTCATGTTTTCTTTTAATCTATAAGCAATTATCATAATCTATTGTTATAAGCTACTTTAATAAGCTTATCTAACATTTCTATAAACATTTTATCAAGTCTTAAAAGCTTGAAGCTTAAAAACCTACGCGTTTTCATTC
>BQNB010087732.1:0-25391 GCA_026074375.1 Tanacetum coccineum | reverse complement strand
GGGTTATAAAACATTCAAAAGATTGAAAAACGAGGCTATGAACTCACATTGATTAAAGACCACAATCAATTAATCCAATTTAATCACAACTGAATCTGCAACGATCTCGACCACGACCTATAATTATGTCGTTCGATTATAACACGTATTATATACGACCAACGATGCGTACATCGTTACCACGAAAATCATACATATTTTTATATGTATATATATTAACCGACCTTTAGTTTTGACCCGCTATATCTTAACTTTTAAAGCAGACAATCCTCGCGGCAAAGTAAAATGTCATTACGAACAACTTTCGTGTTTCGCCGGAAGGCTGAAACGGACTCGAAAGTGCTCAAATCGTCTAATTAATAGATCTGTCAGATTTAATATATTAAAAATAACTTATTTTCTATTAAAGTGTATATTCCGATTTCACTCCAGTTTCTTCGTTATTGGGAGTTACAAGTCCCGTTTTATATCAAAACGTCCGTCAAAATATAATTTGTTATATTTTGTAAACTAAAGTCTGACTTTTCAAATCTCGAATCCCGAATCACCCGTTCCGTTTTCTGCTCACAATGTACCGTTACAAAAACGCGCCAAAGTCCGTTTTTAACTCAAATCTTATCTAAAATGTGTCTCTTATGGCTTATAGATTAATATCAATTCCCGTTTTAAATATTAATATCACATTTTACTTAGACGTCGCAAGTTTAGACAGATTTCATCACATATACATTTTATCGATAATATAAACGAAATAATCGAATACTTTTAAGTTAAACGCACCCTTTTTCGGTGTCAACACAATCAAACGCACCCATTTCTGTTGCAAACCCAAACCAAACGCCCCCATGGCTGTCACACAGCCAAACGCACCCTTACCCATTTATAACAAAACCAAACGCAGCCGAAGGCTGTTTTACACAGCCAAACGCACCCTATTTGGTGTTTCTATCAACCAAACGCACCCTATGGTTGTGAGACAACAAACCCAACGCACCCTTTGTGCTAACAGCTAAACAAACACCCCTAATCTGTTACTTATAACCAAACACACCATTGGCTGCCTCGAGGAAACCAAAACGCACCCTGGTGGCTGACATAAAAACCAAACGCACCTACGTGCTGTTTGGATCCCAACGCACCCTCGTGGGTACTTATTACAACCAAACGCAGCCTTCGCTGCCAAACAAAACGCACCCTTTGAGGTGTTAGACCCAACCAATCGCACCCACTTGGTCTGACCCGCAACCCCACGCACCCCGTGGGTTTGACCCGACAACCATACGCACCCTTGGGTCATGTAAACATCAAACCAATCACACCCTTGGTGCGAACCCAGAACTAACACACCCTTTTGTGTTATTATCACTCCCAACGCACCATTCTCGCTGCTGCTGAACCATCGAACAAACACCCTTGGGGTTATGACTACACCAAAACGGACGCACCCTTTTTGTTATTATACCACCGAACGCACCCTTGTTGCGACTGCGAACCAAGAATAAACGCCCCTATGTTGTTAACATACAAACCGGACGCACCCTTGTGGTTCGTCTTTAAATCGAACGCACCCTTGGTGGTTCGATTGTGATGGTAGCGAGGATGGTGGGGATGGCTGTGGAAGGTGATGATGATGTATAGTGGTGTATGACGATGGTGGTGGCAGCGGGTGGCGGTGGTGGCGAGTGGCGGAGAGTGAGTATGGGGATCGGGTAGATCCGTTGAGGAGGACCACTTTTGGTTTCGATCGGAAAAACCCGCCGGAAAACTTTTCCGGCGGCGGCGGTGTGGTGGCCGGCGGCGGCAGGGGTGGCCGGCGGTGGGTGGCCGGATAATGGGAGAGGGAAGGAGAGTGTTTAATATGTATGTGTGTTTATAAGAGATGGAAATGAAATTTTAATATATAAATTTTATATATATATAAAACTTTAATATTAAAATGTAATATGTTTAATAGTTGAGGGTTTGTTTTGTAAATATTTTACAGGGACCAAAAGTGAAAGTTTTAGGAAACTTTTATAATATATTGGTTCGGGACTCATTTGAGCGGCTTAACGAATGATTCAACGCACGAAACTTGCGCCATTGTTTTTCAAATCATTTTTCCGATAAAAATGAGTATTCGCTTGATAATATTTCATAAATATTTTATAACATTTAATAAAATATCTGTTATTCATTTTGCGAACCGGTTTTGCCTCGTCCGAAATAAAAATGGATTTAAGCTCGAGTATTCACGTTATCAACAACGCTTCTAATTAAAAATGATGAATAATTTATTTAATATTTTTATTAAATAAATACTGATAACTAAAAACAAATTTAATTATTTTTGTGTGTCCGCGTTGTATGTTGTTCGTTAAATGTTTGCGGTGCTGTTTTAGCCCTTTTCGGCTCGTTTCCAGGTCTCGGGCAAAACTAAAAAGTTGTCTGGAATATCATTTCACATCAAATTGCTTTAGAGTCCGAGTCGTGAAAACGTGATTTAGATGATCGTTCTTATAAGTCAAGCCAGACCCTAAAAGTCAAAGATTGAAATCGTCATTCAAAATTTTGAAAATTCTCGGATGTTACACACTGGCTATAGCTCTTATTTGTTTGTCTGATGGGAGAAGGTTTAATTGGTCAAGTTACATTTTCAAGGGGATGGTAAATAACATCAGTAATGCTAAAAGGTTTATTATGTATCCTAGGTTCCTTCAAATCATTTTGAGAAAAGTCCCCCATAAGTCCTAGGGTTTCATTTTGTAACATATTTTAAAAATATATTTTTATAGAAGCGGCTCGGGACTCTATTTGAGCGACTTAAAACGGACGATTCAATCTCGAAACTTTTCCGCCATTGTTTTCTAATCATTTTTTCCTGATAAAAACATGAGTATTCCACTTGAATAAAATTTCCTAAATATTCTATAACATTTAATAAAATATTTGTTAATTATTTTTGTGAAACCCGGTTTACCATTGTCTGAAAAATAAAAAATGGGATTTTAAAACGATCGAATATTCCGTCTTCAATAAACGTCACTTTGAATAAAACAGTTAAATAATTTAATTAAATTTTCTCATTTAATAAAACGTGAAAATTAAATATAATTTAATTATTTTCCGGCGGAGACTAAATCTTGCGATGGCATTTCAAAGGCACCTTCTGACAGTATTCCAGGTCGTCGGGTAAAACCTGAAAAGTTGCAAGGAAAGTCCATTCCACATCAATTGCTTTAGAGACTCGAGTCCGGAAAACGTGATTTAAAAAGAATCTTTTCTATAAGTCAATAAAGCAGACCCTAAAAGTCAATCGATTGAAATCGTCATACAAGAAATTCGAACATCTCAGATGTTTACATTAACAGTACCTACCCCTAAAAGAAATCGTCGTCCCGATATTAAATCGTGTTATCCGCTTAGTGTGACTAGGAACAAGACATAAGATTTCTATAAGCCATATGAACATGACAGCTGATAACTATTCAGCAATATCTAATTTTTCGACATTTCTTAATAGCATTAATTTTCGGCTAGGTTTACCATGAAATCCAATCCGATTGAATAGGTATCTCAAAATAGATCATTACAGATCTTAATGACTGTATAACCGCTCGTTATATGGAGAAAGTCTCATTATAGTGAAAACTCAAGAAGAAAGTGTAGTACGCGTGAGTAAATGTTTGATATAAGTCTCTAAAATGGTCCGAGGACGGAGTCTCGTTTCTACAATTTGAATGTCGAATGATTCACATCAACATGTCTTTGTATGTAAGTACCCAAACTTACTTGGCAGTACTAAATGTAACGCTACCTAAGTCTTCCTACTATTGGCCCGAAATGAAAGTTCCAACTAATCTGTTTCGATACGATAGGGTGTTAATCCCGTTTGCGCGCGAGTGTGTGCGTGAGATGCGATTACCTTTGGATAAAGTTGTATCAGTCGTGAACCGCTCAGGAACCCAAACAGTATCGACCATAACGTTAATACTAAAGACAAATGGTGAACGGATATTGGCACTCAGTCTGTTAGCTCCACAGACAGTTCGTGATTGCAAGTGACTTTGCAATGGCAAAGTAATAACTTAAGAATGAGATAATAGGTAGCTCCAAGTGACAGGCTTAAGATTTTGCTGAGTAGTAAGACACGATATTGTTGGTCTCTAGACACTTTTTAAAGACGATTCTAATGATTATCGATATAAGTTTACATACTCGTGTCATATCGGATACCATTAAGCCCACTCATTTATAATTCATTAATTACATAAAGGAGCGTCCTAATTTATATAAGTAAGAAATGATAAACTTATGGTTCGTTGATTTCATAATTATTATATTTAACTGAAGAGGCGTTCCCAAATCCCATTTCAAAATAAATAAATTATAAATCATCCTGACTTAATAATTCCCTGGTGTAATACCACGTACTCTCATAACTCTTCAAGGTAGTGTTTACATGTAAGAATGGCTACAAAGTTCTCTACTGATATGGGACGAGTGTTTCCAACCACCGACCTCGTCTTCGAATAAAGGATTAAAACACCCATAGTATTACACCTAGAGTTCAAGATAGGTAATGAGTACCCTGGTTAGAGTAAACCAGGTAAAAGTCTCGATGAACCAGTCAACATAGCGATTATCATAATAAATCCTCCTATTACAAGTCCCGCCCTGTACAAGACTTGTAATACTTTAGATTTATACATAATCCTAAGCAAATATAACTGTGAACGGATTTTGTTTACATAGCAATAACATATCAAGTCTTATATTACAAGAACTACTTCAAAAGAATGAGTTATAATGACATCAGACCAATTTTTGAAAGGGTATGGGATCATGTCAATACTTTTATTCCTATAGGGTCTGAAGTTGAAAAAGGGTCTTCTAAACCAAGTAAAAGAGAAACTTCAAAGACAGTGGAAGAAGAGAAGGTTGAAAAAGAAGATGTAAAACCTGACCCAGTAATGATTGAAAAGAAAGCTGTTGGAACAAGAAGAAAAACACTTGCAAGAAGAAGAGCAAGTGACAAACAAGTTGAAGACAGCTCAAAGAGACAGAAGAAAGAAAAAGAATCTGATGACTTTGAACAAGAAAAAGAAGATTTAAGAATGTGGTTATCAGTTCTTAAAGATGAAGAAGAATCTGTGACTCCAGAATTTCTCTCTGTCAGATACCCTATAGTTAATTGGGAGTATCAGCTACATGGTCGAATGGAAATGAAAGATATGGAAGCATACAAGTTAACAAGAGCAGATGGAACTGTAAGCTTTCATGGAGGTACAGAGTCATTATTCAGAAGACTTGACAGAGATGACCTGAAGGTTTTATACAAATTGGTTCAAGAAAGATTTGAAGATCATTCTCTAGAAGAAAAGGAATTAATACTTTGGGGAGATTTGAGGATGATGTTTGATCCAGATGAGCAAGATGAGATATGGAAGAACCAAGAGAGTTGGAAGGTACTAAGATGGAGATTATATGAAAACTCAGGAGTTCATTCAGTGTTTTTGACTGATACTCCTATGGAGATCAACATGCTTGTTGAGAAAAAGTACCCACTCAAAAAGGAAATACTGGAGAAGATGATAAACTTGAAGCTGCAAGCTGAAGAAGAAAGCACCATGGCATTTGAGCTAATCAAGTTTACAAGATCACAGATTGAAGAGAAGCAGTAAAGTGTTTGAAAGAATCCTCAGCCATAGAAGAAGATCTAATCCAGAAGAAACTTGGGATTTGAGAGTAAATCACAAGTTTAGGGGAGGATTGTTGGGATTCTAAAGCTTCTACAAGTTAATACTGTATGTCGGCTAATACGGAATTACATTAGTTTATATCAGCCGGACACACAGGGACTAGAAATGTCAAGTGTAGTAAGTAGATCATGTCCATGGGGCATAACATATCCCCTCCATACTTCATGGAGGGTGAGGATATTCATTAATTTTGTATTAATGTGTGTGTGTTTCTCTCTCTAGAACACACACATCTTCCCTTTTTCTCTCACTAATAATATGGCTTTCTATTTGTTTAATCCTCCCCGACCTCTGAATCATAATTGTTAGCTTGTAAATGTTAGTTATAACAATTGGTACCAGAGCTAACCGGGGGTGTATTGTATTCGAGTGTGTTGTGTTAGTGATTTCGTTTTTTATGAGCTCATTGGTTCGGCGTCGTTTCTTGGCTTAAAAGCTTTTAGTCGTGGTCATTTCGTGTGTGGCTAAGACAAACGCAAGGACGCTAAGAAGAAAAGGACGGGTTCAAAGTACTTGCTTGGATCGAACGAGTTTATTTCTATTTGGACCGAACGAGTGTATTTCTGTTTGGACCGAACGAGTAATTTTCCTTTGAGGACCGATCGAGTGATTTTACTTTGAGGACCGATCGAGTGATTTTCTTTGAGGACCGAACGAGTTCATTTCTTCTAGGACCGAACGAGTTTCTCTGTTCAAGGACCGAACGAGTTTCTGTCTTCAAGGACCAAACGAGTGAAGTCTTCAAGACCGAACGAGTGAACTCTTCAAGGACCGATCGAGTGTCTTTCATCAAGGACCGAACGAGAGAACCGATCAAGACAACCGAACCAAAGAACCGAACAAACGATAACCAATATAGATGTTTTCTTGGTGCGCGAACGTGTGGATGTATCTAGATTGCCGACAAGAGAAACGATGTGTACCACCGTATTGGGAACCGATCTAGCAATTTTTTTTTGGTTTTTCGGTTTCGAGTGTCGGTAATCCACGGGACTTATAAAAGCTCTTGTACTTCATGTTCAACAACGATTTCAACAACAATAATTTCGTCTTGGTTTTTTCTTGATTTGGTAAAATCCCGTAAAAGTCGATTTTTTTTATGGTTTAAATCATCGAAATTGTAAAATCCCGTGAATGTTAATTGATAACAACAACACAACAAACACGATACATAACACTATAAACGATCCAAATAAGATTCACTACAATGTCAAAACGGCTAAAGATTCGGATTCAAATGTCAAGTGATCACGGAGTTTATTTGGTATCCCTTATTTGTAATTGAAGTGGGTTTCACGAAGGCGTCTACTTATTTCATCATCGAGACTTCCTTCTATTTTCTACCCATTTTCTTCAAACCCAATCTATCGATGGATGACTTGCCTATACGTATACAGTTATGATTGAGACTTGAATTATCTAGTTACCAGTGGTCAAGGGGTGGTTAGGTGAAGACCTGGTTAAATATCACTTAAAGGAGTTACATTGTAGTACTCAGTGTCACACGCAGATGCCGATGTGGATAGTCTCAAGAGGTGTTGTACTTATTTTGGCTCTTAGTTGAGTGTATAGGGTACTTAGAGGCTTTCCTCTGCACCGTTCTTCAATCTACAACAGTGCAAGCTTAAGTAACAAATTTAGGGAATGTTACTTCATTTTCAAGTTTGGTATATCGGGTTTACTTCACCTAGTGGTCACAGCAATAGCCGACAGAATACGAGGTTGGTAAGTTAGCCATAGAGTAAAAGGTTGAGATGTGATCTGCAAATTTCTCAAAGGGATTTTTAAAAGCTACTGAAGTAAATGTACTTTACAGTCTCAACAAAATCTTTCAAAGTTCTTCAATGTCTTTCATAACTTTTCAAGATTGTTGCTTATGACAAGAACTTCTCGTGTATATGGTCGTCCACGTCAATGATGCTTCCGAGAGTTCGAAACCATCATGGGGGAATACGGTACTTTTGTTACTTTGAGGCTATAGGCTTAACTTCCAGGGGGAGGTAGTATTATACTATTCACTGAGTATGGTTTGACTCCCTTCCCCTTTCCCCCCCCCCCCCCCCCCCCCCCCCAGAATGAGTTATTTGCATGCGTGAGTAGAATGTTGCTGATCTATTGCATGTTTCCCTCAATAGGAGATTTCCCCAAGACCGTTGTCATGATACAGTATAAAAAGCAGTATTAGATGGTGTGGTGACTGTTCTTCTACTCTAAATTCTGCTGTGCACTTTAAATTGTCAATGTTAAAGATCAGTTCATGCTACATCAAAGTTTCAGAATCTGCTCAAGATACGGATGTTGGTTTGGGGGGAAGCTGATTCAGAAACTTTGCCAAAAAGGAGTCTATGAAGAAAGCTTTTAAAGACATGCTGCATGATTTGGGGGGAAGTTAATCAAAACTCATGCATACTACAATGGTTCCAGAACAAGTTCAAGACAAAGAAGATCCAAGCTGGAGTACAAGTATCAAGACTAGAAGACAAAGACGTCATCTTCAGCATTGGAATCGCCTTGGATGTCATTTTATTTTGTTGTATTTGTACTTGATAGGAACATTGTAAGTAATTCCGTATGCTCACATATTGGGGGAAGATTGTTAGCCTTAAAATATGTCGGCTAATACGGAAATTACATTAGTTATATCAGACGGACACACTGGGATAGAAATGTTAAGTGTTAGTAAGTAGATAGTGTTCAGGCTATAATTGTTCCCCTCCAATACTTCCATGGACGGGTGAGTTTCTAATTTTGTAATAAGGTGTGTTGTGTTTCTCTCTCTAGAACACACACATCTTCCCTTTTCTCTCACTAAAATATATGGCTTTTATTTGTTCGTTTAATCCTCCCGACCTCCGGATCTTAATTGTTAGCATTGTATAAAAAAAAAAAAAAAAAAAATAAAATATATATCTTATGTATAACAGCTTCTATAAAGTTTATATGATGGCTCAGGATTTAATCTGCTAGTGAAGAATTAATTTGTGTTAATTGAAATTGAGAAACATATACAATATTAGTTTAACTATCGAGCCCGATTCCCGATACTATTCTATTACAACGTTAACTAATTAAATGACCGAGACTAAGATACATAATGGATGAACTTCATGTTCGACTCAATATTTTGAGGCTAACAGTGGCCATCTAAGAGATGGCAGAGTATTCTCAAAAATGGCACAATGGAACATCTAGGGGAAGAAGTACTGAAACTTTTGATGGATTGGCTGATATACAAGCTCAACTAAATAATCTTCGATGAGAGGTCAAGAAGGTGAATGAAAGAGTTTATGCTGCTTAAGTAGGATGTGAACAATGTAAAGGACCCCACTACACAAAAGATTGCCCACTCAAAGAAGAAGGGAAAACCCTTGAAGAAGCATACTACATACAATTTGGTTTACCTTTTCAAGGAAGGGGATATAGAGCAGCAGCTCCAGGATTCTACCAAAGGAACAATGTGAATCCTTCATTTCAAGAACGAAGACAATCTATGGAAGAAACTATGAGCAAATTTATGGGGGAATCACCGAAAATGCATGAAGAAAGCTACAAGTTAATTAAGGAAATACAAACTTCAATGGATGTTGTCTTTCAGAACCAAGGAGCATCAATTAAAACTTTGGAGATTCAAATCGGGTAAATAAGCAAATTGCTATAGGTTAGAGGATTTGGAAGCCTTCCTAGCTCTACTGAACGTAACCCAAGAGACCATGTCAAGTCGATCAAAACCACTATTGAAGCTGATACATACTCGATACGCCGTATTGGACATTCTGAATACGCCGTATCTACCCCTATCGAGCAAAACATTGTTGTACAAGTCAAGAAAAATTATGGTTCCTTTTTTTAAGTCATTTGGATAATCATTACTTTGAAGAAGAGGAGGGGAACTATGGACCAAAATTCACAGAAGCTTATGGAGCTTCATATATCAATAACACCATACCCCAAAAGGAAAAATACCCACGGAGTTTCACTCTACCTTGCTATATTAATAATATGTCCTTTGATAATGCCCTTGTTGATTTAGGAGCTAGCGTTAGTGTTATGCCTCTCTCGACCTACCTTAACTTGGGATTAGGCGAATTAGCTCACACTAAGTTGACAGTGGAATTAGCGGATAGGACAGTGAAATATCCAAAAGGAATAGCTAAAAACATACTAGTAGGAATTGGTAAGTTTGTTTTCCCCATAGACTTTATAATCTTAGATATTCCCGAGGATATCAAAGTGCCCTTGATCCTCGGAAGACCATTTTTGTCTACTGCACATGCTAAGATTGATGTTTTAAAAAAAAAGATTACTATGAGGGTAGGGGATGAGAAGATTATTTTCAAAAGTGTAAGACCTGCTAGTAGTGTAATTAAGAGGGTCTATATGCTATGTTTGAGAGAAAGAATGGAACTTGATTTAGAAGCTAGGCTCATGGGAGAAACTTTGGTGATAAATAGATCATTAGACCCTTTAATTGGAGATTACATAGAGTTAAACGATCTAAATGAACCATTTGAGCTTAGGAGAAATCAAGTTAATGATTTAATTCCCACCATTAAGGAATGTGAGGTAATTAATGCACCCATGGATGATTTAGTCAAATCTAGGAATGATGAATTGGATACTGGAATCGATGATTACCCTAGTGACCACAACTATAATAAGAAGATCCATATTGATTATGCCCACAACTTAAAGTTTTCTTGCATGATAGGATTTGAATTTGTGTACATTAACTTCTTTCCAATATCGTACGTCAATTTGATGTCCAAAAAGTTTTATAACACTATCATGAAAGACAAATTGGAGTACAAGGGGAATAACATTGTAGGAGCCTTGATGAATGTACCTATCTTTGTTAGAACTTTTTCTGTTATAACAGATTTTGTAGTTTTGGAAAATATGGATGCTTATCGTGATGAGGGAATGGGTGATGTTATTGTTGGTGAACCATTCTTAAGAAAAGTTGGAATTAAAGCAAGACGGTTTGAGGGAACGACCACCCTTTACAAGGGTGAAGAAAGTGTAACTTACGAAATGTTGCTATCACATCCAAGGTTTAAGAATCATACTATTCAAAAATGTAACAAGATCTCACCATTACTGAAGGTAAGTGAAGAAGACAAGATAAACGGAATCTCACACTCTTACCAAAAGCTCAAGAGGTTCTACAAAGGAGTTTTGAATCTAGGACCTGATCTTATCCGAGATCCGTCGATGGAAGAATGGCTCACACGCAGGCACATTAGCGTGCTTGAGATGGAATAATGAAAGGAAGCTATAAAAAGTCTAACTTAAAGACTTCTATGTAAAGAAAAGTGCTTCCCGGGAGACAACCCGGAATTTTATTTAATTTGTTATCGAGTCTATCTTCCCAGACATCCATACGGCGTATCCGCTCCATACCATACAGCGTATTGATTGTCTGGACGTTATCAGTCTTTATTTTTTTAGTTATTGTTAAACTGTATTGTCGGTTCTTGTAATACGGCATATTCATGTACATGATACGGCGTATTTGGCAGACTGACTCGTATTAGAAACTTTCTATAGGCTTCTATATGGCGTATTCCAGTTTATGGATATGACGTATTGGTTTCCTGTACAGTTTGTTTTGTATTATTTAGTTATACATCACTTTTATAACATCATTTATCCCATGATATTAACAGATGTGTCATTGTGTAGGTGTTATTTATGTATCAAGTTTTACTATTTATTTTATGCCGACTTTACCTAAAACAATACTTGAACGGGTAGTGTACCCAGACAGATGTAGCTTCGTGGTAAGTAGGGTGTTGATCACTAAGAGTGAGAGCGTTAATCCTAATTCTATCAGTATTTTGGTTATCTAAGTTAAACCTTAAACTAATGCAAAAAGGAGGGTTTCAACCTGAGAGACTAGTACGGTTTTTTGTATCTAACTTAAGGTTTTGATGACAAGTAAAGCAATAAACACACACAAGAAGAGAAACAAATGATAGAGAAGTGGTCGAGAACTAATGTAAGGAAAACGTATCAACCATGAATAATCTGATAAAATGCAGGTTTGTTTATTTAGTGCAATGATTGTCTTATCTCGAAGGGCATATCATTTCTAGACTTAGGCAGGACTTCTTCCTAAGACCTAGACATACTAATTCTGTCACAATTAGACGCATCCGCAAAAAGCAAAAGCATCCGTTAGTGATTATAATCTATCTTATTAGGATCTAAGGTAATGGTGCTCTTTTACTTAACCCCAGCTCATCGAGAACTTACCAACTTACCTGCTTAACGGCTCTTTTATACTAGTAGTCTACTGTCCGAGTCCTTACCAATGAATAAAGAACGTACTCAGTTTGATACAAGGTCACCTTAAGCTCAACTAAACCACTAATCTAAAAGCAAAGATAAGGTCAATATATATGATCTCATAATTCTAGATATATAAATTGCAATTAAATGGAGAGCTATTCGCCCATACTCTTAGCCAAGCGCCCAAACAAGCACTGAAGTTACAGCACAAGTCAATATGTAATACTAGACCCCAGTTTTGAATGAATAGGTCGCATACTTAGCAGGTAAACCGAATATAGATTGATAAACATAAACAACAATCAAAACGATAAATTTAAGCAATCGAGATAAACAAACCAAACATTAAGAGTCTACATAAACCATGGGCTTGACACCAAAGGTAATCAGCCCGATATTCATTGTAAAAATACACACGGTTTGATATATGAACGATTAAAATAAAGTAACCTTAATCGAACGCGTATTTGGTTGCATGAAGATTACAAGAGTTTTCCTATGATCTTGAGGCTCTTTTCTGACCTTCTATGCTTCTTTATTCATCTCTTGGTCGACTTGGTGGTTTAGAGATTCACTTCTATGCCTCCAACTGAGTTTAGGGTCGTCTATATATATAGTGGTCTAGAAGTCGGTTTGATACGGCATATTGGAACTCAATACGGCGTATCGAGGTTGCTTGGCGTGGGCTCAAAGAATAAAATATTCCAAAATTCATGCGTAAGAAATTGGATAAGGCGTATTGGATCTCCTCGATACGGCGTATCAAACTTATTGGGTACGGCGTATTGAGCTCTTCCGATACGGTGTATTGGTGTCCTTGGGTACGGCGTATTGGGCTAATCCGGTACGGTGTTTAGTATATCATGGGTACGGTGTATTGGGCTTCTAAGGTAAGGAGTATTGGCTGAAAGTGTACTTTTCTTGATATTTGACCAAAGTATAATATACGACGTATATACTGATGTAGATACAACGTATTATTCAAAGTCAGGCTATGGTCTTGAGTTCTTCAAAGTCTTTAGATACAGCGTATGCTTCTAGAATGATAATATGTATTGAAGTCAGAATCAGTGACTTTCTCAAACTCTTTGTTTATGCTTCAAAACATGTCCTTTTCTCTGTCTTTTGCCAAATGCTCGATAATTACTGCAAATCTCAGATATAAACGATTAAGTAATAATTATTTGCAATAATTATACAAAATGGGTTATTTACATGGGATAAATGATACTATAAAATAGACGTTATTTGATGTCATTAAATATCCCCCCACTTGAATCCTACTTGTCCTCAAGTAGCCTTTAGAAGATTATAAAACTGTATCCCTAAGGATATTTTCCGTTAAAGCATTTATTTGATCTATTACAAGTACAGAACCAAACACCTCACGAAATAGGAATATGAAAACACTCAAATCACTCAACTAATCTATGTGGTAACATGTAACTAATTCGCTCAATTGCTCGGTCATGACGAGTATTCTATTATAAGCTTGGCAAGGATACACATCTCCACCACTAAAGCCAAGGAGTAACAAGTTTATAAAGGTAAATATGGGTTTTTGTATAGAAAGGCTTACGGTTGATCATTCTACAATCTTTCACCAGAAGTACCACTCCAACAAGGCAGCTGAAGCACACATACATGGCCGTAACGACAGAATAGACATGTGTGTTCGATCACATCCTCATTCGAATTTAACCAACGGTTAGGATGAAGAATGATATAGGGTAGAAACCTTCTAATTTTCACCAATAGTAATAAACCAACAAGGCAACTGAGACATGCATACATGGCCGTACCGATGGAATAGACATGCACGCTCGATCACATCCTTATTCGCGTAAAACCCATGGTTAATCATTAGGTGAGAGGGAAGTAAATTGTTGTTAAATAAAAATCAAGAAACAAATAGATTAAGACTAAGATACAAGTTGCTAGACACTTTTTCCTGACCGTTACCATGATAAAGACACAACTATTTACAATGATTTGATCATCGATCAAAAACAACAACCTAAGTTGGCGTTCCAGTAACGGTCAACTTCCTAATTATCCTAAAACTTTACATACTTTACAATGCAAGTGGTGATATCTTCCACTGTATACAATACTCTACATCATTGATTTTTTAAATGTATCAACGTATAATCGATCCTTCATGTAATTCCTTCGATTCTTTGCTTTGCGAAACGATTATCTTTAAACTTTATCTCTTTTTTTCTCTTTTTTTTACCAAACATTATACGAAACTCGGAGTAGTTTCACCATCTTCACGATCATAATAATTCCTTCGATAATTCTTCGTTCTTCGGACATACCATTAATTGCGACGGTAGTAAAAATACATGAGTTTTGACTATAATATATATTCTCATTTGCGATGTGCAAATTCTTCCAACCGTACCAAAGATAGAAAATTTTGACACAAGACTCGGGATATACAAACTTTACACTTTAAGCAACTAGCAACTGTAAATTAAACTTAATCTAACAGGGTAGGTTAAGGTGTAAGGGTGTAACAAAACAAATAATTGGTGTAGTTCCTAAAGGATTGGCTCTACGGGTTGTTCTAGTAGATCTTCACTTTAAAGGTGAGAGTGGAAATGGGTTTAAACTGGAGGTTAACTAACCGATATAGTTAGTTAATAAATAACATGGATAGGCTTTTTGGGTGTAATTCTAAAAATTTACCAATTTAAACAAGTTACTCCAATTAAATCCATAATACTCATTATTGTGGTCTCGAATAGATATACCAAGCCAAATTCTAAAGTCTACTACATCACTGGCACACTCATATTTTGTGGAATTTGGGTAAACATTTGGAAACGGATAAGGCTAAATTCTCACAATATCTAACAAGGATTATTGTGTGCGGGTTATGTATCAAGTAATTTCACAAAAGTATGCTTGAAATTTTTTTAAATTTGAGCATAATTTAAGCATTTTTGTCATTTTGTTATGAAAAATAGAACAAGTAAACATTCTAATTCCATCTCCCCACTTGAATTATACAACGTCCTCGTTGTATATATAAAATATTAAATACAGGAATTAAAAAGAATTACAATGAGAAACTCCCCTGATATTTGCTTGGTAAATTCTCCATGTTGCATTTATGAGCAAGAATGTGTGTTGTAAATGCGTCTGAATTCCATCATGACTATAATCACACATAAGATTCCAGATGATTGATGCTTCACCAACTTCATCATTTTTGTTCAAAAGGTTCTGTGTTAAGCATTGTTGATCCTAATACACGATCGAATCCTTAGCTTGTAAGGTTAAGTTACCTTGGATTAATCCAAAATAACTATGGTAGAAACTTTGTGTGTATACTAAAGAGTATGCGGAATCTACTTCTTTAATACTTAGAAGAATATTAATGAAACAGTGAATATATATGAACAACGATGTTAACAACAAGCTCTAATATTATTAAGATCAATAATACGAGTACTCTGTCTAGTACTAGAGTTTACAACCTTGAAGCTATGACAAATGTAATGTGATGTGTTGTTCTAATAGAATGACCTAGGATCTCCTTTTATACACCAAGGAGTCCTTTACAAGATAACTATAAATCTTCTAAAATATTATTTTTATACGAATCTTCTAACTATATAAGATATACACTGAATATCTTCTATACATATCTCTTCACACGTCTTATCACTTGATCAGTAGTAATACTTCAGCAGTAGTAATCTTGATGCAGCAGTGTTAAGTTAATACTAGCAGTACTAACTTACTCTAGCAGTACTAACTAGTACTAGCACTACTAACTAGTTGGTACTGGCAGTTTCTAACACTTAGCATATTTCCATGTATCTTGAGCAGTACTAAATTATGCTTGGCAGTACAAACTCATGTATTGGTATTATTAAGTATGAAGACTTTAATTCCTAACAATCCTCCCCTAAACTTGTGATTTACCTCCAAGTCATCAAGTTTCTTAAATTAAACATTGTTCTCTAAGAGGATGCTTTCAAACACTTCATTGTCTTGGTCTTTCTGCCTGTATGAAGATCTTCCTTAGAAGCTTATTTCCCATCTCTGAATGTTGATCTACTAACAGCTTGTTAACCAACATCAAAGTCAGAACCCCTCTTGATAATGGATATTATTTCTCTACCAGCATGAAGATATCCATTCCATTCTCTATAGACACATGATGAAATCTACATGTATTATATAACCTCCATGTCAATGGATCATGCATATACCTCTAAAGTTTCCATAGTGTATCATCAATATTAGGTTCAAATAGCCTCTTCAATTCAACCTATAATGTTCTTTCTTTGTCATCAGTAGGTTCTGTTGAACTGAATCTTTCATCAACCAAACTCCATAGCTGAACCAGATCATTCCTGTCAAAAACTTTTAACGTATCTTCAAAAAATTGATATGCTTCGGTATGATTACCAACCCTGATGATTTTCCAATACATTCTTGAATCTTTAGTGTAGACCTCCCAGTCAATGATTGGATATTTGGTTTGCAGGGCTTCAACATTCATCCCTTCTTATGGGACAATGATCATCAACTGCTGTAGCTGTTAGCCTTAAAATATGTTGACTTATCCGGAATTACACTAGTTATCATTAGGCAAGACACGCAGGGACTAGAATTGTTAAGTTAGGATAGTTTCCCTCATCTTGACCTATATATACCCCCTCCATACTTCCATGGAGGGGTGAGGATTCATTGTAATACATCTGATAAGAAGTGTGTGTTTCTCTCTCTAGAAAACATACATCTTCCCTTTTTCTCTCTATAACTAATACAATGGCAACTTATTTGTTTAATCCTCCTCGACTTCCTGATTGTTTTTCTTAGGCTTGTAAATCTTATGTTAACATTTGGTATCAGAGCCAAGAGGAATTCGTGTTTGTGTTTGTTGCTTATCATGGTGGGTTCTTGGTTTTTTGTTTGTTCGAAATATTGAAAAAAAAATCAAGATTCTTGCTTTGTTTGTGATTTGATCTGAAAAATGGTTGTACTTTCGTGTTTAGAACAACCTCTAGTAGCTTATCTTGAAGTCCTACAGCTTATTCCATCAACCTACTGTGTTTTTTAAGCTTATTTTGAAAGTTATTAAAACTTTTCTATGTAGCGAGTTAAGGTTGATCGCCGTAGCGAGTTAAGATAGGTGGAACAGGACAAACAGGTACGAAAGCGACTCGTGTACTTGTTCGAAAGTGACCTTTTTGGCAGCTACTGCTTAGCGAGTTGGGAGTAGCGAGTTGACAGGTTTTTCCAGCGAGTTGGGAGTAGCGAGTTGACAGGTTTTTCCAGCGAGTTGGGAGTAGCGAGTTGACAGGTCTTTCCAGCGAGTTGGGAGTAGCGAGTTGACAAGTTATACTAGCGAGTTAGTGTAGCGAGCTGACAGGTCTTACTAGCGAGTTAGTGCAGCGAGTTGACAGTTGTTACTAGCGAGTTAGTGCAGCGAGTTGATAGGTCTTACTAGCGAGTTGGAGCAGCGAGTTGACAGGTACACTGAAGAAATTTTCCAAGGTCAAAGCCAAACGTTATGCTGCCCAAATTTCTCCAAAGTAGCGAGTTGACAAAGACCTTCAATCTAGCGACTTGTCATTCACTGTAGTGAGTTGTCTTAGCGAGTTGTGACAGGGACAAATTGAAGACCATATCTAAGCTAACTACTAAACGTTAATCTGTCGATTTTAAAACTAGTTAGCGATTTGCCATAATTCCCTAGCGACTTGATCATAACACCAAAGTAAAACACAACACTTAATCCTAAAACGATCCTTTTAAGATTCACTAAAATGACAAACGGCTAAAGATTCGGACTACGATGACAAGTGATCACGAAGCTTATTTGGTATCCCTTATTTGGCATTGAAGTGAGTTTCACGAAGGCATCTACTTATTTCATCATTGAGACTTCCTTCTATGTTCTACCCCTTTTATTATCTAGTTATTCCCTGATGTAAGGAGTTACATTGTAGTACTCACAGGTTATAGCTATCACTTTAAGGAGCTATGTTATAGTACTCAGTGTCACACGTAGATGCCGATGTGGATAATTTCAAGAGGTGTTGTACCTTTTTATATACTTTGTGCTTGGGTATAGGGTAACATTGCAAGCTTAAGTAACAAATTTGGGGAATTTTACTTCATTTTCAAGTTTGGTATATCATGTTTACTTCACCAAGTGATCACAGCAATAACCGACAGAATACGAGGTTGGTAAGTTAGCCAGAGAGTTCCAAGGATGAGATGTAATTAGTACTTCTCAACTAAGTGGTCACAACAATAGCTGACAGAATACGAGGTTGGTAAGTTAGCCAGAGAGTTTAAAGGTTGAGATGTAATCAGCAATTCTCACGGGATATTATTGTGCTACTCCAAGACAAAGATACTTCACAGTCTAAGCAAAATTCTCAAAGTTCCTTCGAAGGACATTCATATACAAGACCTTGATTATACCAAGTTTTTCTTTGTATTTCTTGCCTGGGGGGGTGTTCATCTCCTTTACGGTTTTTGAAGACAAGAGGGTAATGCTTTGTTTGGATCTTAAGATTTATGCATAAGTGTATATGTGCGTACACGACAATGATGCTTCCGAGAGTTCACAACCATCATGGGGGAAAATGTGTACATCCATGACCTAGTTGACTTTGATGTTACCATGTCAACTTCCATGGGGAAGTATACTACTTTACTAAGTATGGTTTATGAAGTATTCTGCATACGTGAGAGAATTGTTGTGTTTAGCGCATTGTACACCCCTGAATGAATATGTCACCAAGCCCTAATGACAAGAAGCAGTGGTCGTTGGGGTGGTTTGACTTCTACAAAACTTTCGTTTGTTGCAGTCAATGAAAGTAAGATGATTTGTTCAAGCTAATTAAAGTCTTCAGATCTGCTTTGGATAGGGGATGTTGGTTTGGGGGGGGAAGATGATTCAGAAAACTTGCCAAAAAGAAGTCTATGAAGAAAGCTTTTCAAAACATGCTGCATGATTTGGGGGAAAGTTAATCCAACTTATGCATACTACAATGGTTTCGAACAAGTAAATGACAACGAAGGGGGGACCCCAAGCTAAGTATAAAGTTTTTCAAGACAGGAGAATCAGAAGACATCTTTAGCTTTGGAAGTGCTTTGAAGATTTATTTTGTTGTAATTTTACTTGTTAGGAACATTGTAAGTAATTCCGTATGTCCACCTATTGGGGGAAGATTGTTAGCCTTAAAATATGTAGACTTATATGGAATCATACTAGTTTACTTAAAGCGTGACACGTAGGGACTAATAATGACTAGTTACAATAGTTATGTGTCACTAGGACTATAAATATCCCCTCCATACTTCCATGGAGGGATGAGGATTCATTTTGTATCTCATAAGGTGTGTGTCTTTCTCTTTCTAGAAAACATACATCTATCATTTTTTCTCTCACTAAATAAAATGGCAACTTTTTTGTTTAATCCTCACTCGACCTTGGGATCATTGTCCCTTGTTAGTGATTTCTTTTTGTTAACAATTGGTATCAGAGCCTAGGAGGAATTTGTGTTTGTGTTGTTGCTTCTTAAGGTGGTTCTTGGTTTAAAAGTCTTGTGAATAAAAAAATCAAGAATCGTGCTTTGTTTGTGTTTGGATCTAAAAAATACTTGTACTTTCATGTTTAGAACTAGCTCTAAGCAGTTTCTTTAAGTCATAAGGCTTTTTTCAATCTACTTATTGTGTTCTTTGAGCTTATTTAAAAAGTTTTTAAAAGCTTTTCAAGTATGAGAGTTACAGGTTGCTCGTCGTAGTAAGTTAAGATAGGTCGGAACATGACAAAATACAAGTACGGTAAAGCGACTCATCCTTTTTTGTGTACTAGTTCGAAAGAGACCTTTTTGGCAGCTACTGCTTCGCGAGTTGGAGTAGCGAGTTGATAAGTCATACTAGCGAGTTAATGTAGCGAGCCGTTGGACAAGTCTTTATAGCGAGTCTTAGTGCAAGGGGGGGGGAGATGTTTTTGATAAAGGTCTTACCAGTCAAGGTGGGTGACTGCGAGTTGACAGGTACCACTTAAGAAATTTTCCCAAGGTCAAAAGCCAATGTTATGCTGCCCTAGTTTCTCTAAAGTAGCAAGTTGACAGAGGACGTTCATTAGCGGACTTTCTCATTCGTTTAGCTTGTTGTATAGCGAGTTGATGACAGGGACAAATTAAAGACATATCTAAGCTAAGTTCTAAACGTTACTTGCAATTTTATAAATTAGTTAGCGATTGTCATAATTCCCTAGTGAATTGATCATAACACCAAAGCAAATCCACACACTCTATCTTAAAAACGATTCCTTATAAGATTACTAATATGACATAACGGCTTATAGATTCGGATTACGATGAAAGTGATCACGAGTTAATTTAAGTAATCATTATTTAAGATTGAAGTGGTTTCACGAAGGCGTCTACTTATTTCATCATTGAGACTTGCTTCTACTTTCTACCCTTTTCTTTAAACATCCTCTATCTATTAATGACTTGCTTGAACATATAAGCTTTGACTGCAGACTTGGAATCTCCTTGTTACCAGCTGTCAGGTGGGTGGTGGTTGCAGACTGGTTAACTATCACTTAATAGATTTTCGTTTTGTACTAAGTGTCAGCCGATAGGAGGTCATTGTGGACTAATTCTTAAGGGTGTATGTACTTCCTTATACTTTTAGGTCTGGGTATTGGAGTTATTTATAGATTTAATCTTGCAAACCCGTTCTTCTATTCAAACAAAATGGCAAGGTTTAAAGGTAACAATTTTAGGGAATTTTACTTTCATTTTAATGTTTGCGTATTATTCGGGTTTACTTCACCAAAGTGGGTCACAACATTAGCGACAGAATATGAGGTTGGTAAGTTAGCCAGAGAGTTTAAAAGGTTGAGATGTGATCAGCAATTCTCACGGGATATTATTGTGCTATTCCAAGACAATAGGTACTTCACAGTTAAGATATAATTCTCAATGTTCCTCGATGACGTTCATTACAAGAACTTTGATTAATCCAAGGTTTCTTGTTTCTTGCTTGCATCTCCTTTACGCGTTTTTGATAGGGTCAAGAGGGTATTGCTTGGTTTGGATCTTAAGATTTGTGCTTAAGTGTTTATGTGCGTACATCGACAATGATGCTTCCGAGAGTTCAGCAAACATCATGGGGGTAAATATGTTACATACTGGACTCTTGTTGACTTTGATGTTACCCTGTCAAATTCCAGGGGGATGAACTTACTTTATAGTATGGTTTATTGAAGTGTTCTCTAGCATACGTCGAGAAGATCTGTTGCTGATTTCTACCTATGTACCCCGAACGACATATTACCAAGCCCTAATGACAAGAGGCAGTGGGTCTTTGGTGTGGGCTTGACTTCTATAATACTTCGTTATGCACGTCAATGAATAAGTAGATGATTGTTCAAGTCTACTATCAAAGTTTCAGAATCTGCTTCAGTTGGGTTGTTGGTTTGGGGGGATAGATCGATTCAGAAACTTTTGCCCATAAAAGAGTCTATAAAGAAAGCTTTTTCATGACATTGGATAGCATGAATTGGGGGGACAGTTAATCCAACTCATGACATACTACAATTTGTTTCAGACAAGTAAAGACAATCGAAGACCCAAGCTGGAGGAGTAAGTTCAAGACCAGGAGAACTCAGAATAAACTTTAAGCTTTGGAAGTGCTTTGGAAGGACTTTTATGTTTGTTGTAATTGTTACTTGTAGGAAACATTGTAAGTAATTTCCGTTTATACGGTCCACAAATCTCGGGGCCATGATTGTTAGATTATAATATGTTGACTTATTTGGAATACAATAGTTTAGTTGAAAAGCGTGACAACGTAGTGGACTAATCTATGGCAAGTCTACAATTAGTTTTGTGTCCTAGCGACTATAAATACCCCCTTCCATACCTTCCATGGAGGGATGGAGGATTCATTTTGTATACATCATAAGGTGTGTGTCTTTTTCTTTTCTAGAAACACACATCTTTCCTTTTTCTATCACTAAATACAAATGGCATCTTATATGTTTAATCCTTATCGACACCACAGGTATCATTGTCCCTTTGTTTGTGAATTTCTTTTTGTTAACAATTGGTATATGAGCCTAGGTGGAAGTTGATGTTTTGTGTTGTTGCCTTCTTAAGGTGGTTCTTGGTTTGAAAAGTCTTGTGAGTATAAAATCAAGAATCATCTTTGTTTGTGTTTGGAATCTAATAAATTAATTATACTTTTCGTGTTTTGAACAAGCTTAGCCGCTTATCTTCAAGTCCCCTGCTTATTTCATAACTTATTGTGTTCTTAGAGCTATATTTTAGAAAGTTTTTAATAACTTTTTCCTAAGTATCGAGTTTACGGTTGCTCGTCGTAGTAAGTTTAGATTGTGGAACATCCATACAAACAAGTACAGAAAGCGACTCGCTTGTACTCTTGTTCCGAAAGAGACCTTTTTGGCAGATATGCTTCTCGAGTTGGTATTAGTAGCGAGTTGACAAAGGGGGGGGGGGGGGGGTGGTCATACTAGCGAGTTAATGTTAGCGATTTGATCAAGTATTACTAAGCGTGATTAGGGCAACGTCGTTGATTGGTCTTTCCAGCCAGTGTTGGTGCCTAACGAGTTGACTGGTACGCTTAAGAAAAATTTTACCAAGGTTCAAAAAGCCTAACGTTTGCTGCCCAATTTCTCCCAAAGATAGCGAGTTCGACAGAGACCTTCATCTAGCAGGACTTCTCTCTTCGTTGTAGTTTGATGTATTAGCGGAGGTTGTGAAAGTGGACAAATTAAAGACCATATTCTAAGCTAATTTACTAAAGTTACTCTAAGTTTTTAAAATTTGTTATTGATTTTGTTCATAATTCCCTAGTGCTTAAGCATAACTCCAAAGACAAAACACAATCATTAATCTAAAAAACGATCCTTAAAAGGATTCCTAAAATGGACCAAACGGCTAAAGATTCGGATTTCGATGCAAGTGAGCACGATGTTAATTTGGTTATCTCTTATTTATGATTGAAGTGGGTTTCTCGAAGACGTTTCTTATTTCATCATCGACGACTTCTTCTTATTTTTCTAACCCTATTCTTTTAAAACCCCAATCTATCGATTGATGACTTGCCTTGAACATAACACAGCTTTGAATGAGACTTGAATTATCTAGTGACCAGCAGCAGGGGTGGTATGGTGCAGACCTGGTTAACTATCAATTAAAGATTTAGTTGTGTATTAGTTCACAGCAGAAGATCGATGTGGATAATCTTTATGAGGTTTGTTGTACTTCTTATACTTTTAGGAAAACTGGGTATTAGATTTATTTTAGATTTAATTTGCACCGTTCTTTAATCAACAACAATGCAAGTTTAAGTAACAAATTTAGGGGATTCTACTTCATTTTCAAGTTTGGTATATCGGGTTTACTTCACCAAGTGGTCACAACAATAGCTGACAGAATACGAGGTTGGAAGTTAGCCAGAGAGTTTAAAGGTTGAGATGTAATCAGCAATTCTCACAGGATATTTTTGTGCTATTCCAAGAAAAAGGTACTTCACAGTCTAAGAAAAATTCTCAAAGTTCCTTGATGACATTCTATATACAAGACCTTGATTATTCCAAGTTGTCTGGATTCTTGCTTCATCTCCTTTACGGTTTTTGAAGACAAGAGGGTAATGCTTTGTTTGGATCTTAAGATTTATGCATAAGTGTATATGTGCGTACACGACAATGATGCTTCCGGAGGTTCGAAACCATCTATGGGCGGGACAAATGTGTACATCCAGGTCTTAGTTGGACTTTGATGTTACATGTCAACTTCCAGGGGGAAGTAACTACTTTTTCACTTAGTATGGTTTGTGAAGTATCCTACAAACGTGAGAAGAATTGTTGTTGATTTCTCGCATGTACCCCCGACCGAATATTCACCAAGACCCAATGACAAGAAGCAGTAGTGGTATTTAGTGTGGCTTTTCTTCTACATAATTCGGATGTGCACTTTAATGACAAATAGAAGATGATTAAAGCTACATCAAAGTTTCAGTATCTGCTCAAGATAGGGATGTTGGTTTGGGGGGAAGCTGATTCAAAAACTTTGCCAAAAAAGAGTCTATGAAGAAAGCTTTTTTAGACATGCTGCATGAATTGGGGGGAAGTTAATCCAACTCATGCATACTACAATGGTTCCTGTACAAGTAAAGACACTGAAGATCCAAGCTGGAGTACAAGTTTCAAGAACAAAAGAGCTCAGAAGACATCTTCAGCTTTGGAAGCGCCTTGGAAGACCTTATTTGTGTTGTATTTGTACTTAATAGGAACATTGTAAGTAATTCTGTATGTCCACATATTAGGGGAAGATTGTTAGCCTTAAAATATGTTGACTTATCTAGAATTACACTAGTTATCATTATGCAAGACACGCAGGGACTAGAATTGTTAAGTTAGGATAGTTTCCCTCGTCTTGACCTATATATACCCCCTCCATACTTCCATGGAGGGGTGAGGATTCATTCATAACCATCTCAAGTGTGTGTTTCTTCCTTTCTCTCTAGAAACACACATTTTTCCTTTTCTCTCTATTAATCTAATAATGGCTAAGTTCTTGTTTAATCCTCCCCGACCTCCGGATCGTATGTTTTAGGCTTAGAATCTTAATGTTAAGAAATATGCTCTACCTTAACAGAAGAAGGGCGGAAGGAGCTGTGCGGCTTGCTAAGGAGCAACCTTGATATATTCGCTTGGAAACCAGAGGATATAACTGGAGTCCCACGTCACATAGCAGAGCACAGGTTAAATATTCGGGAAGGGTGTCTACCTGTTAGACAAAAGAAGAGGGGACAAGCACCTGAGAGAAATAAGGTAATCTACGAAGAAGTAGAAAAGCTAGTAAACGCTGGCATCATGAAAGAATTCCATTATCACAGTTGGCTATCAAACCCGATGATGGTAAAAAAGCATGACGGCGGCTGGAGAATGTGTGTGGATTTCAAAGACTTAAACAAAGCATGCCCCAAAGATGGCTATCCGCTACCAGAAATAGACTAGAAGGTGGAATCCCTTTGTGGGTATCCTTTCAAATGTTTCCTGGATGGATACAAAGGATACCATTAAATATGTGGAAAATTAGAAGGGGGTTGAATAGTTTACCGCTTTTTAAATTAATGTTATGCTTTTTTATAAAAGTTTAGATTCGACTTTATGTGAATTCACAATATGCACAATATGAACAATTTAACTAATGAAGTGAGTAATGACTAGATATAAAATAAATATGCAAGGTAAGAGATAAGATATGGAAAGATCAAACCACAACACGAGGATTTATAGTGGTTCGGTAACGAAGCACCTCTTCGCCCTACTCC
>BQNB010087731.1:0-25374 GCA_026074375.1 Tanacetum coccineum | reverse complement strand
TACGTATCTTTTACAAAAATATCTCATACATATCACATAAGCAATCTTTATCTTTTCTCTGAGCAGTCTTTATCCTTTCTCTGATAGTAGAAACTCTTTCAATGGTCTTAATCTTTTCAGCAGTTGTAACTTTATACTAGCAGCATTAACTCTGAACAAGCAGTAGTAACTTATACACCAGCATCATTAACTGTGTACAAGCAGTAGTAACTACTTAGAATATTGTCTTCAATCTTCACCAGAAGTACTAACTTTACTCTAACATTACTAACATATTCTAGCAGTACTAAGTTCCACTAGCAGTAGTAATATACTCTAGTAGTAGTAACTAGCAGTAGTAATATACTCTAGTAGTAGTAACTAGCAGTACTAACTACTTAGCATATTTTTCATTAAGATTACTGAACAGCACTAAGTTTTGCTTAGCAGCAGTAACTCTAACCTAAGCAGCAGTAACTTCAAGAATATCATGAAGTCTTTTAATCCTAACAATCCTCCCCTAAACTTGATATTCTTCTTCAAAATCTTAAGTTTCTTCATTGAAAGCTTCATTAATCACCAGGAGGATGCTTCCAAACACTTCATTGATTCTTGAGCTATTTTGTGATGAGCTTAAGAAGCTGATAACACATTTCATTCAAATGATCAGCTTGCAGCTTCATATTCAGCATTTTTGTGATTGTAGCAGGTGTAAGTGGATATCTCTTTTCTACCAACATAAAAATATGCATGTCTTGCTTCCTCAATGAATGTACTCCACATGAATCATATAGCTTCCAATCCAATACTCTGTAGTCTGATTGATTTTTCCATACTTGATCTTCAACATGTGGATCAAACATTGTCTTTAGATCTCCATATAAAACTAAATCCAAGTCCTCCACTGGTCTTGTTGATCCATACTTAGCTTTTACCAACTTGTACAAAGTTTCCAAGTCTTCTCTGTCAAAACTTTTAAGCATATGACTGAACACTAAGTACATCTTTGAACTTCCATCAGCCCTGATTATCTGGTAATAGCTTTTCTTCCCCTCTTTATGAATCTTCCAGTCAACAATGCTTGGAGGCTTAGTTGCCAAAGGAATAGCATCAATTGCTACTTCCTCTTTATCAGGAACAACTTCTATTAGTCTTTGAAGCTCTGTTGTTTCTTTATCCTCATCCACCTTTTGCTTCTTGATAGACTCTTGTTGAAGATCTTCTCTCGCTCTCTTAAAACTTCCTTCTGTTCTTGTCTCACTGCCTTCTGGTTTTACTTCACTGTCTTCCATTAATTCTGTATCCATATCTACATGAAGTGTGACCCTCCTACATAGCTTTTCTATAAATAACTTCTAAATATCAATAAGAGCTTTGTTCTTTAAATTAATTTATGCTTGTATCCAGCCATGTTTTTCAGATAAGTAGACATTGTATTTCTCTTTTGACCTTTAGTTGGTGGTTTGTTCCTTATTTCTTGAGCTCTCATTACTACAAAGTGTTTCTTTCTTGCTTCTAAGAGTTGTACAAATAATCTTGCCTTTTCTTCATTAGTCAGTTCTTCTTGCTCTTGAGCTTGCAATCTTTGAGCCAACTGATAATCAGCTTCAACTCTAGCCTGAACATTATTGCTTTACTTCTTCAATCTGTTGAGCTATTTAATAATCAACATCTATCATTGCTTGCACATTATCCCATGAAACAATGTTGGCTTCTTCTTCTCTTTGAGCTTTTTCTCTAGCAAGCCTTTCTTCTTCTTCTTTTTTAGCTTGTAGCTTGAAAAGCAGCCTCTTTCATTCAAGACTGATTTGATCATTTACATCTTCATTTTGCACATGTTCTTCTACCAAATCCATTTGCTTTGTCATGTGCCCTTTCCTGTGATGTTGTTTAAGAAGAAAACTTTTGGTGTATTGTGTGCCATCCTCTCAATGAAATAACCAAGCCCTTTAAGCCCTTTGGTCTTTGTGCTAGCAGTTGTAACTGTTGTAGCAGTAGTTGTTGTTGTAATTGTACGCTGCTCTGGTTCTTGTAACATAACCTTGTCAGCCTTGGGTTTTGCATTTTTCAAAGCTACAAGTGCTTGATCTAAAGTAACTTCATCAACACTTAAGTTTACATCTTTAGAAGCAACTTCAGTTTCAACAACCACCTCATGATCAACTTTAGTTTCAACAATCACCTCGTCACCTTCAAGATCATTTACCCCAAACAAATCTTCATCACCATACCTCCCCTGAGTTTCATTAACCAATGTAAACTCTACATCTTTATCAATGTCATTAATTTTCCTCCTCTATTTGGATGCATCCTCCTGATCATCCAAACTAGCTTCATTAGAGGAAATCACTCTTGCAGATCTACCAACCTTGTATAATCTTTTGAGCTTGTAAGTTCTTTGACCTCACTTTCCTTCTCTTAACTTTCTTGAACTCTCAGTTTTAAACTTGTAATCTCCTAAGCTTGAGCAGTCTTTGTATTCTCCAGGTTAAGGACTCTTTGTTGCAATTTGGTACAAAATTCCATCCATTCATTAAGTTTCAGTCTATCCTCATCACTTTGAGGTGTGTTAACTCCTGCGACAGTGAATCATTGGATGTTTTAGATACATCATCAGACCTAGTCTGAGCAATTGTATCCCCTATGGTTTCTTGGCGCCTAGGACCACCACCTGAACTAGTTCCTAGGAAACTTGGTTCATTAGGTGTTACCTTGGATTAGGTCTTATCTATGTTTCCTTTATCATGCTCTGCATCTTAGCTAGTAGTAGTAGTAGCAGCCCTTTCCAAATTGTCATCCATCTCCTCATTGACAGCTTCATCTGCAACATTGGTTGTAGGACCACTAGGCTGACATACCTTAGTGTCATTTCTCTTTGGCCTTCTTGATCTTTGTTTCTTTTAGGGTTGAGATATTGATGGTTGAATAATGGTGAGTGCGTGATGTGGATCAGTGGGCATTGCTGAACCTTCACCCTGTTCTTGTTGAGCTTGTACCATCATTGTAAGAAATAAGGGTGTGTCCCTTCTAGAAAATCCTTTCCCTACCCTTCTCATGTTTCTAAAAATATTCTTAGTGTAAGAGGGTGTAACATAAATCCTTTTATGATTTGACATTCCTTCAATTTGTTTCTCCAAAAATACTTGCACAAACCTTGGATACATCAAAAATTTACCAGACATATTCTCCAAGTTCTTCACCATACTTTCAAATATGTACTTTAAAAAGATAAACTTTTGGTTTATAGCTAGGCATATAATTACAAAAGCCATATTGCTACTAAATTCATTCCATGCAGTAGTCTTAGCACTTAGGCATTGCAAAATGGTATGAATAAAGAATTTCCATTGAGGAGAAAAGAATGCCTTATAGAATGTAAGCTTTTGTGAAATTTTTTCATACCCCATCCTTGTAAGTTTTTCAAAAATGGTAGCATTTGGCAAGCAATCCATACCTTCCACAACATTCATAGAAGGTCACGTAAACATATGCTTAATTAACAATTAGCTTCTTCCCATGCCCACTAGGGCTTTCAAACTGTACTTCCCTATTAACCGTTTTCACCTTGACAGTAAACCAGAACTGTTCATGTGCAAGTGTAATAATAGGATTGAACCGGATAAAGCAACTTGATAGGGTTGGCATTCAGAAAATCAAACAATTGTGCTCAAACACCCTTCACTTCAGCGGGTTAGATAAAAAACACGACCAAATTGTGGAGATCAGCAAACTGTAGGTCATCATTGTGTTGGGGTTTTTGATGATGAAAGATGAAATTTGATTTAGGGTTTCGTGATTAGAGAGTACATGAGTGATAAATGAAATCGATAATGAGTGATTGGAAACGCTAATCAAAGTATTTATGAAAATACCCTCAATAGCATTAACGTTCACTAGCAGTTGTAAGTTATGCCTAGCAGCATTAACTTTCAACAGCAGTAGTAAGTTTATGCCTAGCAGCATTAACTTTCAACAGCAGTAGTAAGTTACGTCTAGCAACATTAACTTTGAGTTACTAGCATTAACTCTAATTCTAATCCAAACACTCTTTATTTTTAATATATTCAACTCTCTTTCTGTTTTTCAACTCACCACTTCTCTTAAATCTTTTACTCACCAAAACTCTCTATCTGTTTTTATTCCACACATCTCTCTTTCTGTTTTTATTCTCACCAACTCTCTTAATTCTTTTTCTCATAATTTTCACAATGTTAGTTATACCGGCAGTATTAAGTATAACTAACAGCATTAACTTAGAAGTATTAAGCATAGCTAGCAGCACTAATTATACTTAACAGCAGAAACTTTTAATGACATGAATAACATACTAAGTTATACAAAACTCTACAAAAAACAACAGAGATAAAAGATTTTATTTTTAAAAGGATTTGGCATTTCAAGTAACTCGCAATCCAAATGATTGACACCTACTTACAATCAAAAGCTTTTGTAAGTAATCTGCAACATTCTTTCAGTATGGATTTTAACCTATTTAAATCAACTCTTTTCATTGCAATCCCTAATAAATTGGATGTCCAATCTCTTATGCTTTGTTTTTAATGAAAAACATGATTTTTAATTATGCAAATAGTACTGTTATTATCAATAAAGATTTTGGTATGCAAGAAATTGTACCCATAATCAAGTAATTAATTCTGAATCCAAAGCACTTGTCCACAACAACTTGAAGCAACCACATGCTCAGCTTCTGTTGTGGAATTTTCAACCACAAGTCTGTTTTCTTCGCATGCCTTGATATTAATCTACTTCCAAGGAATTGACAACCTCCTGTTGTGGACTTCCTATCCAAGCTTGCTCCAGTATAATCACTATCAGTGTATGCTACCAAATCAAAAGGATAATCTTTTTTGATACCAAAGACCCAATTTAGGTTGACCTTTTAAGTATCTAAAAATTCTTTTCACAGCATGAAGATGTGACACTTTTGGGTTGACTTGGTATTTTACCCAAAAAAGGCACATACTGCAAACAAGTATAATATTCAGGTCTGAAAAAGTAAGAACATCAAATGGAACCAATCATTGATCTATATAAATGAACATCCACTTCTTCACCATCTTCATCCTTGAGCAAAGGATTTTGAGTTTCCATAGGTGTGCTTGCAGTCTTGACATTAGTAAAACCAAATTTTATCAAAATCTCATCAACAAACTCTTGTCTTTGACTGAATAAAAATTCCCATCCACCTTCTGCTTTACTTGCCAGTCACAAAGGAAGAATGTGAGTTTTACCCATAGAACACATCTGAAACTTCTTAATGCATTATCTTCTCAAAACTCAGGATAAATGGACTTTCTTTGTAAAGCCCAAAAATGATATCATCTACATACACTTAAACTAACATAATATCACCTTTGTCCCTTCTGATAAACAAAGTCTTGTATATCTTTCCTCTTTGAAACCCATTGTCCAACAAATAAGTTGACAAGGTTTCATACCAAGCTTTGAGAGCTTGATGCAATCCATAAAGTGCCTTTTCTACTTTGTATACTCTGTTAGGGAAGTCTGGATCTTCAAATCCTGGTGGTTGACAAACATAGACTTCCTCTTCAATCTTACCATAAAGAAAAGCACTCTTGACATCCGTCTGGTACACCAGAAAGTCTTTAAATGAGGCAACTGAGGCAAAATAGCCTAATTGCCCCTTTTTTTTTTATAATTCTTGCAACAGGGGCAAAGACTTTATCATAGTTAATCCCTTCTTCTTGTATGTACCCTTAAGTAACCAATCTTGCTTTATTTTTAATCACAATTCCTCTTTCATCCTTTTTATTCCTAAAGACCCATTTAGTACCTATGGGCCTTTTTCCATTTGGTAAATCCACCAAGGTCCAAACCTTTTGTAATTTAAATTGTAGAAGCTCATCTTGCATAGCTTCTATCCAGCTTGGATCCTGCAATGCTTGGATTACCTTCTTGGGTTCTACTTGTGATAAGAAGCAGGCAAATAAGCAATTTTGAAAGTCTTTATGGTTTGTTCTTTGCTGAACTGAACTAAACAAACCATGTTCTTCCAAATTCTTTGTCATTCTTCTTGTTTGAGGTGCTAAATTCATGTCTCTAATAATTTGTTCAACCGGATGATCTTTGTGTACTCTTGTAGTTAGAATCAGGACTTACAAGGCATAAATTGCAATAACAACATTGTTCATGCCAGCCTCTGCACCAACATCTTCATCATCATCTGAATAGACAATATCTTCCAAAGCAGGCATATTTGGATCATCTGGAAGTTCAATGCTTGATTTTACACTAATAACATTAACTTCATTTATGCTAGCAGCATTAACATTGTTAGTGTTGTTAACATTATCTTCCTTTTCTTGATCACTACATACACTATCTTTACTTGAATCACCACCTTCTTTTCCTGGTTCTTCAGTAACCTTCATTTCATCATCTCTTGAAGGTTTGAACCACATCAGGAGAACTCTTTTTTAACTTTTAAGAATGGTAAATCATGCATCCATAATGGTAGCAGAATATAGATCTTTTGCCATGTAAACTAGTCTCCATTCTAAGCTTAACCTACATCATCACATTCTTTTTGAACTGCACATCATTAACTGGTTTACTAGCAAAACTACTTATAATTCATTGACTTTGTTAGTGCATCAATATCAAAAATCTAAATTGGTCCACTTCCTGCAATATTAGGTGTATTCTCACTGAACTGGACTGTCCAGGTTCTCCTCAAACATCCTAGTTCCACTGTTGAATAACCTCTAAAATGCTATACTTGATTGAAGTACCAACAAAGAATCCTTCATTAGCCTTACTATCAAACTTGCCAAAGTGATCTATGGTATTGAGAATTGTAACAGGACACCCAAATGGTCTCATAAAGCCTAAACTAGATTTCTACCAAGAAAAAGTTCATAAGGGGTCTTGTTATGAGGCTTAGTTACTAATTCCTTATTTTGCACATAGCAAGCAGTATTAACTGCTTCAGCCCAAAAAGTAGTAGGTAGCTTAGAATCAGCTAGCATTGTCCTAGCAGCCTTAATTAGTGTTCTATTTTTCCTCTCAGCTACTCTATTTTGTTGAGGAGTTCTAGCTACACCAAATTCTCTCTTAATACCTTTTCTCTCACAAAACTGATCATCTCTATTTTTTGAACTCATTTTATTGTCACACCTATTTACCATTAACCTTGATCTATTAGATTTCTACTCTAGTTTATAAATGACTAAAAGTATGCCACATCTCATCTTAGTAGCTAGAAAGAAAACCCAACTAAACCTAGTGTAATCACCTATGACAACTAGGCAATACATCTTTTTCATTAAGCTTTTTACAAATGTTAGACCAAACAAATCCATGTGCAACATATGTAAAGGTTGGCTGATTGAACTTACTATTTTAGACTTACAAGAAGCTCTATGTTGCTTTCCCTTTTGACAAGCAACACAGGTTTGATGAATTTCAAAAAGTTTTAAAGGTAAACCTCTTACAAGATTTCCCTTAACTAGTTTATTCATAGTTTTGAAATTTATGTGTCCAAGCCTCCTATGCCAAAGTTCATATTCATTAGATGTGGCTTTTGCAAAGAGACAAGTTAGACCTCATTTAGGAACAATATTCTTTAAATCAACACTATACATATTGTTCTTTCTATGAACTTTAAGTAAAACTTAACTTTAATCGGTAAATTAAAGTTTAGAGGATAAAACAATCATTACGTGTCCATTAAAGAGAACACTATTCTTTTTGTCACACATTTATGAGACACTAAAGAGGTTAAACTTTAACTCTCTTACAAAATACACATTCTCAAATTCTAAATTACCAGTTTTGATTGTACCTTTTCCTGTGATTTTCCCTCCTTTGGGGTTTCCTCCAAAGGCAACATATCCTCCATCAATCTCTTTATAGCCTGTAAGATAGGACATGTTCCCTATCATGTGCCTTGAGCATCCACTATCAACCACTCCTTTATCTTGTAAATCCATTTGTGGATTGCCCTGCACATTAGTTAAGAAAATCAGTTTCTTTTGGGGACCCAAGCCATCACTGACTTGGATCTGCCTTGTGCATCAACATAATCAAACTTCTTTAGGGTGATTGATGCACTGTTGTGTTTAGAAACATGGTCTAAAACTTTATTCTTTGGTTTCCAAACCCAACAAGCTGAGGCCTTAACAGCATTAACATTATTTCCCTTAACAGCATTAACTACTGCTTTTGGACTAGCAGCATTAACTACTGCTTTTGGCTTAGCAGTATTAACTACTGCTTTTGTCCTAACAGTATTAACATTTTTATCCTTAATAGTACTAACCCTCTAATTAAAATTACTGTTTTTAAATGTTGTATTCTTATGAATGGGCCTCTTAACAGTTGAATGTTTTGTTTTAGAAAGATATGACATTTGTCTGGCAGCATTCACTATTGTTTTTGTGTGGACAGCATTAACTTGTCTAGCAGTATTAACTGATACTAAACCAAACTTCATTAGTACTGCTCTTGGAACTATGTTCTTTTTAACACAAGGGTGAGTCTTTTTAGCAAAGTTTTGATGATTCACCCTTTTAGCATTGTTCTAAACAGGTTTTGTATTTTGAAACTGTTTTTGATTCACCTTTTTACAATCTACCTGCAAGTGATCAAAACTTCCACATACAAAACAAGCTTTGTTAAACATCTCAAAGTTACTTCCTAACTGGTATGTGCTTAATTACACATACCATTTACCGAAGAAATACTTAATGGGCCAACCCGCACCCATCCAATGGGCCGGGGCAGCCCATTAAGCATTTATATCAAGACTTACATAAGCTTGAAGCTTAAAAAAAGCCCAATCCTTAAACTGGCCCAAACAAAAGCCTAAACCATACACCCTTTACCCATATTACACCAAAGGTCCTTAAACCTTCACACCGTTAGTCCAAAAGGACTAACAGTGTCAGTCCAAAAGGACTAACGGTGCAAACACATAAGGAAAATAGGGCTAACGCACATTAAACACAAACACAAAACCTTATCCCTGATTTCCCGCCATTGATACTGTTTACCTGTCTCTTTCCTCTTTTTCCCCACAACCTGCCAAACCTATCACTCTCCCATCAAACCCCACCTCATAACACAACAAAACCACGTTGGCAATCCTTTAAATCCCTATTCGTCAAGGATTGAAGACAAAGAATGGATGGCTTGGATGATATAACTTGGAGAACACTCAAGATTGAAGGCTGAGATTAATTCTTGACTCACTCACACAACTAACACACCTCTTAATTGTATCAGTGAAGAAACACAAGTCCAAAAACCCAAGGCTTTAAATTTTATCTATATATAGGACCCTTTGTAAGCCTTTAGGAGGAAGGAGATATATCTAGCTTTTTACTTTACAGCTTATTTACTTATGTTTTTACTTTATGCAATTTAAATTTCCATTCCTTGTAATACCGTTGTTTTAAGTTTTAAATGAATTATTTGAAGTTTTTAAGTTTAACAAATCTATTCCATTTAAGTTTATGTTACTTTTGTGTTCTAAAATCATGAAAGCTATAAAAGCTCTTGTTTAAACTCTCTTATTAAGCCTGTTATATACTCAAAACAAGAAGAACTTTCCTAGTTTTTGTTGTTTAAGTCCTTTTACTTAAAATCACCAAAAATCTCAAAAAGCAATGGAGCATGGTATATTGTGAGCCATAGGGTTAGTGCATAATGGATAAGCATTAGGTGATTTCTCAAGCTGATTGGGTGCTTTAACGATTAACCAAAAGCTAAGGATCTTTGTAAGTTCTATATTTCATTTTCAAGCTCATTTTTATGCATCTCCTTATTTATTGCTTAAATTTGGTGCTTATTTTGGCTTTAAATTGCATATTTTGTTTTTATTATCTTATTTGATTTTAGTTTTGATGCAGAGTCTAATTCTGTTTTAGCTTAAAAATATGTTTTTATTAGATTTAAAGGGTGTTTGGCTAGCAGATCAACCATGAGTGAGTACTTCTAAAATGCCTTTTAGTTTTCAAAACCAATTTGTTAAGCTTAAGTTAATCCCTTAGGGTCTGTTTTCAATAAGTTTCTACAACTTAAAAACTCTCTTTCAAAGTTCTTAGTACTTAAGGTTTTAATCTATGGTTTTATAAGTTTGTTAAAAAGCTTTTATGTTAGATTCTGTTAGAATGCATTATAGTTGTTGCCTATGCTCATTTTGTTGTTTCAAATATGCATTAGAATAGAGTTTTAAGGGCCTGCACTTGTGGTCCTTAAGTTTTGAATCAAATCTGTCATAGAAATTGTTTAGGTTTCAGTTTTAGTTTTAAAATGTCCATTTTGAGAATCAAATTTAGATAAGCTTAAATATGATTTAGGTTATGATTTTTATTTTATAAGCTCTTTGTAGTATAAGCTTATCTTGTTTAAAATTTCAACTCTTAAGTTTAAGTTTAAGCCCTTTTAATTAAGCCTTGAAAGTAGCTTCATAGACTGCCTTCTATTTACCATTTTGCCATTCGGTTTGCTAATTTGCTTATTTGAACATTTTTGCTTTTCACTTATGCTTATTTCTGGTATGCATTTGCTTATTAAATTGAATTATGCATGTTTTGAGCTTATTTGGTCAGTTTGAAGCTTATTCAATCTTATTTGAGGTTTTCATTTTAGACAAAAGTTGTTACGTGTTTGAGTTAGTTTTTTTAGTTTTCTGCTTATTTCAAACTACTTTTATGTGCTTATTATTGCTTTTCAAAAATAGTTGTTGTTTTAAAAGATGCATATTTTTAGCTTATTAAAAAAGTTGTTAAAAAGTTGTGCAAAATAAAAACATTAGGGTGTAGGGGAAGTCAAAGGTGAGCAAGGTTTGAACCAGAGACTTATCCCTTAAACACACAAAGCGTTAACCATCTGCACCAGTAGGGCAATCTGTCTACTTGGTGCAGAAGTTTGGTATTTAACCCTTTTTAGCTAGTTTTGCCTTATAAGCCATTTTAGCTTATTAACAGCTTATGGCTATAAGTTGTTGCACCCCATTTATTTTTCTTGCATTCTACATTGTTTAATCTACATTCCCTGAATTTTTCAGATTTTTAGGAATTAATTTAGTATTTTTAATCATTTAATTTCATTAAAAGTGTCTTAATTCATAATAAATCAATAAAAGGTCAAAAAAAATTATAATTCTATTTATAACTATTTCTTTTATTTTATTTATTATGAATTAAAGACACTTTTAATGAAATTAAATGATTAAAAATACTAAATTAATTCCTAAAAATCTGAAAAATTCAAGGAAAGTAGATTAAACATTGTAGAATGCAGGAAAAATAAATGGGGTGAAACAGCTTATAGCCATAAGCTGCTAATAAGCTAAAAGGGCTTATAAGGCAAAACTAGCTAAAAAGGGTTAAATACCAAACTTCTGCACCAAATAGACAAATTTGCCCACTGGTAGCAGATGGTTAAGGCTTTGTGTGTTTAAGGGAGAGGTCTCTGGTTCGAGCCTTGCTCACCCTTGACTTCCCCTACACCCTAATGTTTTTATTTTGCACAACTTTTTTAACAACTTTTTAATAAGCTAAAAATAAGCATCTTTTAAAACTACAACTATTTTTGAAAAGCAATAATAAGCACAGAAAAGTAGTTTGAAATAAACAAAAAACTAAAAAAAACTAACTCAAACACTTAACAACTTTTGACAAAAATGAAATCCTCAAATAAGCTTGAATAAGCTTCAAACTGACCAAATAAGCTCAAACATGCATAAGTCAACTTAATAAGAGATGCATACCAGAAATAAGCATAAGTGAAAAGCAGAAATGTTCAAATAAGTAAATTAGCAAACTGGATGGCAAAATGGTAAATAAAAGGCAGTCTATGAAGCTACTTTCAAGGCTTAATTAAAAAGGCTTAAACTTAAACTTAAGGGCTGAAATTTTAAACAAGATAAGCTTATACTCCAAAGAGCTTATAAAATAAAAATCATAACCTAAATCAAACTTAAGCTTATCTAAATTTGATTCTCAAAATGGACATTTTAAAACTAAAACTGAAACCTAAACAATTTCTATGACAGATTTGATTCAAAACTTAAGGACCACAAGTGCAGGCCCCTAAAACTCTATTCTAATGCATATTTGAAACAACAAAATGAGCATAAGCAACAACTATAATGCATTCTAACAGAATCTAACATAAAAGCTTTTTGACAAACTTATAAAACCATAGATTAAAACCTTAAGTACTAAGAACTTTGAAAGAGAGTTTTTAAGTTGTAGAAACTTATGAAAACATGCCCTAAGGCTTAACTTAAGCTTAACAAATTGGGTTTTTGAAAACTAAAAGGCACTAGCAGTACTCACTCATGGTTAGATCTGCTAAGCCAAACACCCCTTTAAATCCATAAAACAGATTTTTAAGCTAAAACAGAATAAGACTTGCATCAAACTAAATAAAATAAGCATAATAAAGACAAAATAAGCATTTAAAAAGCAAAATAAGCACAAATTAAGCAATAAATAAGCAGATGCATAAAATGGACTTGAAAATAAAATTTAGAACTTACAAAGATCCTTAGCTTTTGGTTAAGAGTTAAGCACCCAAATCAGCTTATAACTCACCCTAATGCTTATCCAATAAGCACTAACCCATGGCCATCCACAATAAACCATGCTCTATTGCTTTTTGAGATTTTTGGTAATTTTTAGTAAAAGGACTTAAACAACTAAAAACTAGAAAGTTTTCATTGTTTAAGTATAAAACAACTTATAAGAGAGTTAAACAAGAGCTTTTAATAGCTTATCAATGATTTTAGAACACAAAGTAACATAAACTTAAAAGGAACAGATTCTTAAAACTTAAAAACTTCAAATTTCATTAAACTTAAAAACGGATTACAAGACTTGGAAATTTAAATTGCATAAAGTAAAAACATAAGTAAATAAGCTGTAAAGTAAAAAGCTAGATATATCTCCTTCCTCCTAAAGGCTTACAAAGGGTCCTATATATAGCGAGTAAAATCAAGCCTTGGTTTCTTGGACTATGTTCTCATTGAACAATTGAGAGGTGTGTTAGTTATGTGAGTGAGTCAAGAATTAATCTCAGCCTTCAATCTTGAGTGTTCTCCAAGTTCTATCATCCAAGCCATCCATTCTTTGTCTTCAATCCTTGACGAATGGGGATTTAGAGGATTGTCAACGTGGTTTTGTTGTGTTATAGGGTAGGGTTTGATGGGAGAGTGATAGGTTTGGCAGGTTGTGGGGAAAAAGAGGAAAGTGACGGGTGAACAATATCAATGGCGGGAAATCAGGGATAAGGTTTTGTGTTTGTGTTTAACGGGTGTTAGCCCTATTTTCCTTATGTGTTTTCACTGTTAGTCCTTTTGAACTGACACTGTTAGTCCTTCTGGACTAACGGTGTGAAGGTTTAAGGACCTTTGGTGTAATATGGGTATATGGTGTATGAGTTGGGGCTTTTGTATTTGGCCGTTTAAGATTGGCTTTTGTAAAGCTTTAAGCTTATGTAAGACATGATATTAATGCTTAATGGGCTTCCTAGGCCCATGATGGGTGCGGGTGGCCCATAAAGTATTTCTCGGTAAAAATGGTATGTGTAATTAAGCACATACATTTAGGAAGTAACTTGAGATGTTTAAGCAAAGCATGTTATGTATGTGGAAAGTTTTGATCACTTGCAGGTAGATTGTAAAAAGGTGAATCAAAAACAGTTTCAAAATACAAAACCTATTTGGAACAATGCTCAAAGGGTGAATCATCAAAACTTTGCTAAAAAGACTCACCCCTGTGTTAAAAAGAACATAGTTCCAAGAGCAGTACTAATGAAGTCTGGTTTAGTATCAGTTAATACTGCTAGACAAGTTAATGCTGCCCACACAAAAACAATAGTGAATGCTGCCAGACCAATGTCATATCTTTCTAAAACAGCACATTCAACTGTTAAGAGGCCCATTCATAAGAATACAACATTTAAAAACAGTAATTTTAATCAGAGGGTTAATACTGTTAAGGATAAAAATGTTAATACTGTTAGGCCAAAAGCAGTAGTTAATGCTGCTAAGCCAAAAGCAGTAGTTAATGCTGCTAGGCCAAAAGCAGTAGTTAATGCTGTTAAGGGAAATAATGTTAATGCTGTTAAGGCCTCAGCTTGTTGGGTTTGGAAACCAAAGAATAAAGTTTTAGACCATGTTTCTAAACACAACAGTGCATCAATCACCCTAAAGAAGTTTGATTATGTTGATGCACAAGGCAGATCCAAGTCAGTGATGGCTTGGGTCCCAAAGAAAATGATTTCATAACTAAAGTGCAGGCAATCCACAAATGGATTTACAATCTAAAGGAGATGGTTGATATGGATGCTTTAAGGTACATGAAGGGGAACAAGTTTCCTATCTTACAGTCTATAAAGAGAATTGATGGATTATAGTGTTGCCTTTGGGCGGAAACGCAAAGGAGGAAAATCACAGGAAAAGGTACAATCAAAACTGGTAATTTAGATTTTGAGAATGTGTATTTTGAAGAGAGTTAAGATTAACCTCTATAGGTGCTCATAAAAGTGTGACAAAAAAGAATAGTGTTCTCTTTTAATGACACTTAAAGTATTAGTTTTATCTCTAAACTTTTAAGTTAAACCGATGAAAGTTTAAGTTTTACTTAAATTTCTAAAAGAACAATATGTATAGTGTTGATTTAAAGAATATTGTTCCTAAAGGAGGTCTAACTGGTCTCTTTTCAAAAGCCACATCTAATGAATATGAACTTTGGCATAGGAGGCTTGGATACATAAATTTTAAAACTATGAATAAACTAGTTAAGGGAAATCTTGTAAGAGGTTTACCTTCAAAACTTTTTATGAAATTCCAATCAAACCTGTGTTGCTTTGTCAAAAGGAAAAGCAAACATAGAGCTTCTTTGTACGTCTAAAATATAGTTCAATCATCCACCTTTACATATGTTGCACATGGATTTGTTTGGTCTAACATTTGTAAAAAGCTTAATGAAAAAGATGAATTGCCTAGTTGTCATAGGTGATTACACTAGGTTTAGTTGGGTTTTCTTTCTAGCTACTAAAGATGAGACTAGTGGCATACTTTAGTCCTTTATAACTAGAGTAGAAAATCTAATAGATCAAAGGGTTAAGGTAAATAGGTGTGACAATAAAACTGAGTTCAAAAATAAGAAGATGAATCAGTTTTGTGAGAGAAAAGGTATTAAGAGAGAATTTGGTGTAGCTAGAACTCCTCAACAAAATAGAGTAGCTGAGAGGAAAAATAGCACAAATTAAAGGTCTGCTATGAAATGCTAGCTGATTCTAAGCTACCTACTACTTTTTGGGCTGAAGCAGTTAATACTGCTTGCTATGTGCAAAATAAGGTATTAGTAACTAAGCCTCATAACAAGACCCCTTATGAACTTTTTCTTGGTAGAAAACCAGCTTTAGGCTTTATGAGACCATTTGGGTGTCCTGTTACAATTCTCAATACCATAGATCACTTAGGCAAGTTTGATAGTAAGGCTAATGAAGGATTCTTTGTTGGGTACTCAATCAATAGTATAGCATTTAGAGTATTCAACAGTGGAACTAGGATAGTTGAAGAGAACCTGCATGTCCAGTTCAGTGAGAATACACCTAATATTGCAGGAAGTGGACCAATTTAGATTTTTGATATTGATGCACTAACAAAGTCACTGAATTATAAGTCAGTTGTTGCAGTAAACCAGTCTAATGATAGTGCAGGTACAAAAGCATGTGATGATGTAGGTAAAGCTAGAATGGAGACAGTACATGGCAAAGATTATATTCTGCTACCATTATGGACTGCTGATTTACCATTCTCTAAAAGTTAAAAGAGTTCTCCTGATGCTGGATTCAAAGCTTCAGGAGATGATGAAAAGAAGGTTACTGAAGAACTAGGAAAAGAAGGTGGTGATTCAAGTAAAGATAGTGAATGTAGTGATCAAGAAAAGGAAGATAATGTTAACAACACTAACAATGTATTGCTGCTACACAAATGACAGTTAAAGTTGTTGGTAGAAAATCAAGCATTGAACTTCCGAGATGAACCAAATGATGGCCTTGCTATGTGAAGATATTATCTATTCAGATGATGATGAAGATGTTGGTGCAGAGGCTGACATGAACAATTTGGATGCATTTATGCCTGTCAGTCCTATTCTAACTACAAGAGTACACAAAGATCATCCGGTTGAACAAATTATTAGAGACTTGAATTCAGCACCTCAAACAAGAAGAATAACAAATAATTTAGAAAGAAATGGTTGTTTAGTTCCGTTTCAGCAAATAACAAACCTAAACACTTTTCAAAATTGCTTAATTGCCTGCTTCTATCACAAGAAGACCACAAGAAGTAATCCAAGCATTGCAAAGATCCAAGCTGAAATAGAAGCAAACATGATGAGCTTCTACAATTTTAATTACAAAAGTTGGACCTTGGTGGATTTACATAAATGGCAAAGCCCAAGGTACTAAATGGGTCTTTAGGAATAAAAAGGATGAAGATGAGGAGTTGTGGATTAAAAATAAGCCAATTGGTTACTCAAGGGTACACTCAAGAAGAAGGGATTGACTATGATGAAGTCTTTGCCCCTGTTTTCAAGAATATGAACGCCAATTAGGCTATTTTTAGCCTATGCCTCATTTAAAGACTTTGTGGTGTACCAGATGGATGTCAAGAGTGCTTTTCTTTATGGTAAGATTGAAGAGGAAGTCTATGTTTGTCAACCACCAGGATTTGAAGATCCAGACTTCCCTAACAGAGTATACAAAGTAGAAAAGGCACTTTATGGACTGCATCAAGCTCCCAAAGCTTGGTATGAAACCTTGTCAACTTATTTGTTGGACAATGGGTTTCAAAGAGGAAAGATAGACAAGACTTTGTTTATCAGAAGGGACAAAGGTGATATTCTGTTAGTTTAAGTGTATGTAGATGATATCATTTTTGGCTTTACAAAGAAGTCATTATGCACTGAGTTTGAGAAGATAATGCATAAGAAGTTTCAGATGAGTTCTATGGGTGAACTCACATTCTTCTTAGGACTGCAAGTAAAGCAGAAGGAGGATGGGATTTTTATCAGTCAAGACAAGTATGTGACTGAGATTTTGAAGAAATTTGGTTTTACTGATGTCAAGACAGCAAGCACACCTATGGAAACTCAAAAGCTTTTGCTCAAGGATGAAGATGGTGAAGAAGTGGATGTTCATTTATATAGATCAATGATTGGTTCATTGATGTATCTTACTTCTTCAAGACCTGATATTATGTTTGCAGTGTGTGCCTGTGCAAGATACCAAGTCAACCCAAAAGTGTCACATCTTCATGCTGTGAAAAGAATTTTTAGATACTTAAAAGGTCAACCTAAATTGGGCCTTTGGTATCCAAAAGATTCACCTTTTGATTTGGTAGCATACACTGATAGTGATTATGCTGGAGCAAGCTTGGATAGGAAGTCCACAACAGGAGGTTGTCAATTCCTTGGAAGTAGATTAATATCATGGCAATGCAAGAAACAGACTGTGGTTGCAAATTCCACAACATAAGCTGAATATGTGGCTGCTTCAAGTTGTTGTGGACAAGTGCTTTGGATTCAGAATTAATTACTTGATTATGGGTACAATTTCTTGCATACCAAAATCTTTATTGATAATAACAGTACTATTTGCATAATTAAAAATCCTATTTTTCATTAAAATACCAAAAGCATCATAAGATTAACATCACTTATTAGGGATTGAAATGAAAAGAATTTGATTCAAATGATCAAAATCCATACTGATAAGAATGTTGCAAATTTACTTACAAAATCTTTTGATGTAAGTAGGTTTCAATATTTGATTGCTAGTATTGGAATGTTAAATTCTTAAAGTCTGTTATCTCTTTATGTTTTTGTAGAGTTTTGTATAAATTTGTACTGAAGATACATGTCATTAAAAGTTTTCTTGCTGTTTAAGTCAAATATTAGTGCTGCAAGCGATGGCTTAATACTTCTAAGTAATGCTGTTAGTTATACTAATACTGCCGAATAAACAAACAGTTGTGAAAATTATGAGAAAAAGAATTAAGAGAGTTGGTGAGAATAAAAACAGAAAGAGAGATGTGTGGAATAAAAACAGATAGAGAGTTTTGGTGAGTAAAAGAATTGAGAGAAGTGGTGAGTTGAAAACAGGTACGATTGTTGATTATATTAAAAATAAAGAGGTGGGTGTAGGATTAGAATTTATATTAATGCCCCCCCCAAGTTTAACTCAAAGTTAATGTTTGCTAGACGGTAACTTACTACTGCTTTTTGAAGTTAATGCTGCTAGGCATAAACTTACTACTGCTGTTGAAAGTTAATGCTGCTAGGCATAACTTACAACTGCTAGTGAACGTTAATGCTATTGAGGGTATTTTCATAAATACTTTGATTAAGCGTTTCAATCACTCATTTAATCGATTTCATTCAATCATATACTCTCTAATCACAAACCCTAACTCAATTTCATCATTCATCATCAAAACCCAACACAATGATGACCCTACAGTTTGCGGATACTCATAATTTGGTGGCGTTTTTATCTAAACCCGCTGAAAGTGAAGGGTTTGAGCAAATTGTTGATTTTTTGAATGCAACCCCTATCAAGTATGCTTTAACCGTCAATCCTATTATATATACATCTTGCATTGAACAGTTCTGGTGTACTGTCAAGGTGAAAACGGTTAATAGGGAAGTACAGTTTACACGCACCAAGTGGATGTAAAAGATAATTTTACTGAAGCATCGTTAGACGTGACCCTTCACTGAAAGATGAGGAAGGTATGGGATATGCTTGCCAAATGCTACCATTTTTGAAAACTTACAAGGATGGGTATGAAAAAATTTCGACAAAAGCTACATGCCTATAAGGCATCATTTCACCTCAATGGAAATTCTTCTTAAATCAAACCATATAGCAATTGCCTAAGTGCTAAGACTACTGCAAGGGGAAAATTTGAAATTAGTATCACTATGGCTTTTTTAATTATATGCCTAGCTATAAACCTAAAGTTTATCTTTTTAAAGACATATTTGAAAGTTTGGTGAAGAACTTGGAGAAATATGTCCCTAGGTAAATTTTGATGTAATCCAGTTTTGTGCAAGTAATTATTGAGAAACAAATGAATGGAATGTCACATCATAAAGGCTATATAGTTACACCCTCTTACCCTAATAATATTTTTAGAAACAAGAAGAAGGTAGGGAAAGGATTTTCTAGAAAGGGACACCCCTTGATTTACTTACAATAATGGTACAAGCTCAACAAGAACAGGGTGAAGGTTCAGCAGATGCCCACTTATCCACGATCACGCACGACACCAATATGTCAACCATCAATATCTTTCAACCCGTAAAAGAAAAAAAGATCAAGAAGGCCAAAGAGAAATGACACTAAGGTATGTCAGCCTAGTGGTCCTACAACCAATGTTGCAGATGAAGCTGTCAATGAGGAGATGGATGACAATTTGGAAAGGGCTGCTACTACTACTACTAGCTAAGATGCAGAGCATGATAAGGGAAACATAGATAAGACCTAATCCAAGGTAACACCTAATGAACCAAGTTTCCTAGAACTAGTTTCAGGAGCTGAGTCCTGCGCCAAGAAACCATATAGGGGAAACAATTGTCTCAGACTAGGTCTGATGATGTATCTAAAAACATCTAAATGATTCACTACGTCATGAGTTAACACACCTCGAAGTGATGAGGATAGACTGAAACTTAATGAATGGATGGAATTTTGTACCAAATTGCAACAAAGAGTCCTTAACCTGGAGAATACAAAGACTGCTCAAGCTTAGGAGATTACAAGTTTAAAACTGAGAGTCAAGAAGTTAGAGAAGAAAGGAGGGTCAAGAACTTACAAGCTCAAAAGATTATACAAGGTTGGTAGATCTGCAAGAGTGATTTCCTCTAATGAAGCTAGTTTGGATGATCAGGAGGATGCATCCAAATAGAGGAGGAAAATTAATGAACATTGATAAAGAAATGGTAGATTTACATTGGTTAATAAACTCAGGAGGAGGTATGGTGGATGAAATATTTGTTATATGGGGGGGGGTGGTGTGTGGGGGAGGGGGGGGAGGTAAATGATCTTGAAGGTGACGAGTTATTTGTTGTAAACTAAGTTTGATCATGAGGTGGTTGAAGAAACTGAAGTTGCATCATAAAGATGTAAACTTAAGTGTTGATGAAGTTACTTTAGCTCAAGCACTTGCAGCTTTGAAAAGTGCAAAACCCAAGGCTGACAAGGTTATGTTACAAGAACTAGAGCATGGTATAATTACAACAACAACTGCTGCTACAGCAGTTACAACTGCTAGCACAAGACCCAAGGCTAAAGGGCTTGTTATTCATGAAGAGGAGCAAGCAACTACACCAAAAGTTTCTTCTTAACAACCATCACAGGAAAAGGCACATGACAAAGGCAAATGGATTATGGTAGAAGAACCTGTGAAAATGAAGAAGAAAGATCAAATCAGTCTTGATGAAGAGCTTGCTTTCAAGCTACAAGATAAAAAAGAAGAAGAAGAAAGGCTTGCCAGAGAAAAAGCTCAAAGAGAAGAAAAAGCCAACATTGTTTCATGGGATAATGTGCAAGCAATGATAGATGCTAATTATCAAATAGCTCAACAGCTTTTAAGTAAAGTAAAGCAAAATGTACAGGCTAAGTTGAAGCTATTATCAGAATGGCTCAAATGATGCAAGCTCAATAGCAATAAGAACTGACTACTAAAGAAAATGTCAAGATAATAGTGTACACCTACTGTAGAAGCAAGAAAGAAACACTTTGTAGTAATGAGAGCTCAAGAAATAAGGAACAAACCACCAACTAAAGGTCAAAAGAGAAATACAATGTCTACTTATCTGAAAAACATGGCTGGATACAAGCATAATTAATTAAAGAACAAAAGCTTTGATGATATTTAGAAGTTATTTGAAAAAGCTATGAAGAGGGTAAATACATATGTAGATATGGATACAGAATTAGTGGAAGACAGTGAAGTAAGAACAAAAGGCAGTGAGACAAGAACAGAAGGAAGTTCCAAGAGAGCGAGAGAAGATCTTCAATAAGAGTCTATCAAGAAGAAAAAGGTGGATGTGGATAAAGAAACAACATAGCTTCAAAGAATAATAGAAGTTGTTCATAATAAAGAGGAAGTAGCAATTGATGCTATTCATTTGGCAACTAAGCCTCCAAGCATTGTTGACTGGAAGATTCATAAAGAAGGGAAGAAAAGCTATTACCTGATAATCAGGGTTGATGGAAGTTCAAAGATGTACTTAGTGTTTAGTCATATGCTTAAAATTTTTTGATAGAGAAGACTTGGAAACTTTGTACAAGTTGGTAAAAGCTAAGTATGGATCAACAAGACCGGTGGAGGACTTGGATTTAGTTTTATATGGAGATCAAAAGACAATGTTTGATCCACATGTTGAAGATCAAGTATGGAAAAATCAATCAGACTACAAAGTATTGGATTGGAAGTTATATGGTTCATGTGGAGTACATTCATTGAGGAAGCAAAATGTATACATTCATATGTTGGTAGAAAAGATATATCCTCTTACAAGTAGATACTGATCCCAGATTGAAGACTTCTAAAAGAAGCGCAAGCTGATCAATGGTAATAAATGTGTTATCAGATTCTTAAGCTCATCATAAAACAACTCAAGAATCAATGAAGTGTTTGGAAGCATCCTCCTTGTGATTAATGAAGCTTTCAATGAAGAAACTTGAGATTTTGAAAGAGAATATCAAGTTTAGAGGATGATTGTTAGGATTAAAAGACTTCATGATGATCTTAAAGTTACTGCTACTAAGGTTTGTGTTACTGCTGCTAAGCAAAAGTTAGTGTTGTTCGTTAACTTTAATGAAAAATATGCTAAGTAGTTAGTACTGCTAGTGTAACTTAGTACTACTAGTGTATATTAGTACTGCTAGTTACTACTGCTAGTATATGTTAGTACTGCTAGAGTAAAGTTAGTACTGCTGGTGAAGATTGAAGAAAATATTTTAAGTAGTTACTACTGCTTGTACACAGTTAATGCTGCTGGTGTATAAGTTACTACTGCTTGTTAAGAGTTAATGCTGCTGGTACAAAGTTACAACTGCTGAAAGATTACAACTGCTAAAAGATAAAGATTGCTTGAAGATCAAGATTACTTATGAGATAAGGATTGTTATTTATAGAATAGATCTTTGAGAATATTCTAAGTTTTAGGAATATATTATAAATCGACTAGGACTCCTGTGTTGTAATAAAAGGAGGTCCTAGGAGCAATAGAGTTTGATAACATAATCTAGAAATCCTTTTGTTTGGTATCCCTTAGTCTTATAATTCATAGCTTCAAGTTTGTACCCTAATACTAGGATATTTATTCGCAATTAATTATGTATATAATAAATATTAGAGCTTTTATTGTTGAAATTACATTGTTTTGTGTTACTGAAGAATTCTTCTTATATTAAAGATTAGATTCCGCATAATCATTAGTATTATCAAACAAAGTTTCTTATACTAAGTTGTGTTAGATTTATCTAGCATAACTAAACCTTAAACAAGCTTAAGAAATTCGATCATTAGAAGTTAACTGGGATCCAACATTGAGCACACAATTATGAAATTTTTTGAATAATCTTTGAAGAATACTTGAAAAATTATGCTCTATTGAATTATCTTATAACATAGTTAGAAAGCAATGTGAAAACCGTAAAGGGGGGAGGAGGTAAATACATTTTCATTTAAAAACTTTAAGATCAAAGATTATATCACTCTTCTACCGCAGTGCACAGTATATAAATATTATATAACTATATATATTATATAACGGTGGCCGCCTGAGTTATGGGACCGCCACCAGAAGAGGTTTTCGGACTAGATCTTTTGTATCAATTACCCGATCAAGTTTGACGCAATATGAGAAGTGGCGATAATAGGTTTACAATAGCTAACGCATATTCTAACAATATAACCACATTCACAATATATGGCACAAAGAGCTACACAACCTTAACTAACAAGATCTACAAAACCATTCACACAATCATAAGCACAATGCAAGTATAAAAGTAAAGCGGTAAATGTAAAGAAATAAGTAAAGCGAAAGGTAAAAGAAAATGCAAACTGACATGGTGATTTATAGAAAAAAAAAAAAAAAAAAAAAAAAAAAAAAAAAAAAAAAAAAAAAAAAAAAAAAAAAAAAAAGAAAAAGAAAAATTAAAAAAAAAAAATACAAAAAAAAAAAAAACAAAAAAAAAAAAAAAAAAAAACAAAAAAAAAAAAAAAATATTCGGCTCACGAAGCTCCTCTCGCCCTACTCTACTCCTCGAGTATCCAACCTCAGAAGATAACTTCACTTAAATCAAACAAGCTCCCTTTTGGAGAAAAATAACCTTAATACTCATACTTACTTATTTTTCCAACACTAAGCTAGATGTCGAGTCCTTCTTCGGGTACAACCAAACCCGTTATGTTTTATGGCCCAACATAACAAACCTTATGTTTTATGGCCTAAACACATAAACCGCGTCGCTTACATTATTTTCCGACACTAAGCTAAATGTCGAGTCCTAATCTTAGCTAGAACCAATCTACCACTTCACCAATGTATTTTAAGGCCTAAAATACTAACCAACCCACAATCAACCCATCCAAATATATACATCATTTGGATCTACACACTACTAAAGATTGGAAGACATTGACTCGATCTATATGTAACAAATGTTACAAATGGACTAACTAGACTACATAACTTCGGATCTTGAAGATGACCGAAGTTCTTCTCTTGCACTTGAGGGAAGAAGGAAAGAGTAGAAGATTGGATCACATTTAAACAAGATTAAACAAGTTAAATGATCAAAGATTTAGAGAGATTTAGTGAGATCTAGAGAGAGAAAGAACTGAGAGAAATTCGTGCAAAAGGGTTATGAAATCAGTTGGAGATGACCCACTATTTATAGGAGCTGAAAGCTGACAGTCTGGCAACGGCGGTCCCGGCGGTCCCTTATATATAAGGGGGCCGCCAGGCCTATAAGGGGGCCGCCGCCTAGACTCCGCTCCCTTTTTTGTCTTTTTGTGGGGAAGGTTGTATCTGGTATAGAAGCTTCCATTTTGGGGGGAAAACCAGATTTCAAATTTTATATTTAAATAAAACATTTCTTTTATTAAAAAGTATTTTGTGTTTATTTATTTTTGTGAAAAATACTTTTGTAGAAATGTAATGGTTAAGAAAAAAATATTTTTCTTTGATCATCCTACAAGTTTAATTTGTTTGTACATACCTTATGTGATTTACATCGGGTGCAAACAAATGTCGGTGTTGATGCAGACTTGAGACATAGAGTGTTGTTGATATGTATGCATTGATGATTTGTGATTACGAGTAACTTGCGTACTTTACGTTATGTATTACAGGTTACATGTTTGTTATCACCAAAACATAAAGAGATCGTATAGATTAAATATCGTAATATTTGCACTAACAATCTCCCCCTTTTTGATGATGACAAACTATGTAAACTATAGCACATAGTAGAGTTTAAAAGTTACTCGTTTACACTCCCTTCTCCCCCTTTTGTCGAAGCAAAAAGGTATAGTGTGGATTATGGTTGGAGCATATAGGTTGGAGGTTTGTGAAGAAGACATGAGAAGAGGGGTATATATGTTGGAGGAATGAGAAGAGGACAGGTTCTCCGAATATATAGGTTTGAGGTATGAGGAGAAGATGTAAGAAATAAAGGTAAAGGTGGTTGTGTGTTCCTTGAATAGTTTAGAAAAGGTCATGAGAGGTGAGAAGTAGGCAAGACAAGAAGGTAGGTACTTTGAGTGTATAGGTTGAAGGAATGAGAAAAAGGTAGGTGATCCAAGTATATTGGTTAGAGGAATGAGAAGACAACATAAGAAATACAGTTGAGGTGATTTTGTGTTTCTTGGATAATTTAGAGGATGTCGTTAGATGAGAAGAAGACATGAAAAGAAAGTAGGTACTTCAAATATATAAGTTGAAGTTATGAGAGGATGACCTTAAAGTTTAGGGTGATTTTGAAGTGGATGAGGTGAAGTATTTGGAGTATGAATAAACCATTTATCGTATTTGACAATCCCCAATGTAACACCCCCAAATTAGGTTGCAGCGGAATAAGGGTCCGGGGCGTGTTACTTCTCAGATCAATAACACAAGATGTATATAGAACGACCAAAAAGTCATTTAAAAACTGATACATTGGATTTTAACAAAGTATTTGTTACATAAGCCGAAGCTTCACTTGTCCACTTGTTCAAAGTACAAAGATTTCTAGTCCATACCGTTATACAAAATGTATTGCGACAAAATCTTTAATGCATGATATCCCAATCAAAACCACCAATGT
>BQNB010087730.1:0-27845 GCA_026074375.1 Tanacetum coccineum | reverse complement strand
AAAGTTGCTTTAGTTTTTGCGATTCTTAGTTTAAATCACTTCGTGGAGATTCCTTCTGGTGAAAGTAAGGTACACATCGAGGTTGTGTCAATGTTAGGGAAATAGACTCCTGGACATGGTCGGCTCGCATACCGATGTGGCAGTTGTTAAAAGACCACAAGACTTGAAATTTGGCTATAATAATAATTATGTAATAAACCGAAGCCGAAATAAGACTTCTGGATCATGGTCGGCTCGCATACCGATGTGACAGTCGTTTAAAGGGTGGAGGAAAGAATAATAATAAAAACTATGGGCTGATAAAAGTTTGCTGCATCTTGCCGGCTCACAACCGATGTTGCAGCCTTCTAAAGGACCGAGGTTTAATAATGTTGCAATAATAATAAGTATAAAGCCAAATTTCGACTCCGGGGTTATCTAAATAAAGCCTCCGTCTCTGGACTCATAGTTGAGTTGTTGCGGATGAAATAAAAAGGATAACCCCTAAATCATGCGAATTTAGAACCTTAATGTGGACCTTATTCTCACCATATCGTCTCTTTAGGAAAGGATTTCAAACTAATTGTGGTCTAAACCGGGTTTACTTTATATTAATAAGGGCATAATTTATTTGTCACCAATAATAATAATAATAAAATCTTTAGAGGAATTTAGGAATAATGGGAGCGAAAAGTTAAGATTATACTTACACAATTAGCATTTATGAGTAGTGTTAGCATCTAATCTTATATTTAACTGTGATTTTGTTTTAAGCTTAGTTTGGGGATTGTAAAAATCAAGGATGACGAACTCCCGTTCTTAAAGCCTTTTAAATAATGTTATTTAATTCTTGTCTTAGTTATTATTTGAATGAGTGGTTAAAACGAGGGCGCTATCAAAATAAATGATTTTTGAATGCTCCTGTAATAGGACCTTATTTTCGTTCTGTTTTGATTGTGAGGGTTCCATAAGTTAAAAAGAGGGATTTAATATTTATTTTCGGGCGTGTTTTATTTACACTGGCGTGTGGGACCAAGCAATCGCTTAGAGTGGGGAATTTTGATATGTGCTAAAAACAGACATCATTTGTACCACCCCAGGAAAATGCAAATAAACCGACTAAAACACAAAAAATAATTGGATAAATATGTTGCAAATATGTTTTATTGTGTTTTTATGTCTTACAGGTACAAAGGATTGAAAACAAAGCAAAAACGGTAATTTTCGGGTGACTTTCGACGACGTTTTCACGATTATCGAGGTCGAAACAAAGTCGTTAATTTTCCTTCGATCACACCATTGAAAGACACGAAATTACGAGTCCCAACTATTACCTAGCCTTTCGTATTTGAACCTTTTTATTTTGAATCTTTTTCGTCCCTGTTTGAACCTTTTATTAATGAAAATCTGACCAAGACCATTTAACCCTTATATATTAATCCTGCATATATATAATTGAAACTATGCATTAGCACAGCGGTAAGGCTGTGGCATATTTCAATACTCATCAAGGTCGTGGGTAGATTCAATGCAGAGGATTATAATCCCCTCCACGCAACGTCAGCTGACACGTGGCACCTGTGGCATGCACGTGGCGACCGATCCAGACCCTCCAAGCCCGATCAAGACCCTAGCCCAAAACCCGGGCCCATGACCCGACCTGGACCCGTTGGCTCACCCGTTGACCACCGTTGACCGGTGGTTGACCAGGGGTTGACCGCACACTAAGCGATAATTCGAGTTTATAAAAGTAATTTTATAAACTATGAACAGTAAAAATTTCTGTTCATCAGCAGATCCCACTTATTAAAAATGTGATAATTTTGATAACAAAGACGGGGTCGAAGGAATTGCTAAAATCGGTATTAAAACGAACAAGTTATTGCATTTACGGGTATTACGACAATTAAATTTATAAAACATCATGAACAGTAAAAGTACTGTTCATTAGAAGGTTATAAAATATAAAATGTAATATTTTTATATATCATCTCAATACGAAGACGTGGACGTAAGAAACGCGAGAAACGGGTTTAAAACGGGAAAGTTCTAGACTAGTTTTAACTAACACGATAATTATAAACGATTCACTCTATAACAACAATTCTAAATTACTAATAGATGTGATGAAGCTATATAGAATTATATGTGGTTATCAAAGTACTATATTACTAGGGAGTTTCATAATGAGGCCTCTTCGGGGTGGCATATCGACGAGCTGTTGGATTTATAATTTAAAGTGTCCTAGCTCCTCATACGTCACTACATGACCTCTTAAATATGATAGCCCGAAATTATAGTATGATTAACTAAATATAGACTTGTATAATATGTTATTAATCAAAGCGATTAGTGCTTTTTAATACGAAAAAACCCTATGTTATTTTAGGTTTGCATTCCGATCATTTACGTGACGCGTTACTCTATGATATTTGAGTATCATAACCTCAAGGTAAGTTCATAGCCCCACATTTTTACGATTTCAATGATTTATAACTTTAGGGTAGAAACATGCTTTGTTTTATAAATTGGACACAAGTGCATATTTTATATTGATTACGTGTTTGCCTAAGTAGCGATAACCCAAGTTGAGCCCATTATCATGACTTTCAATTGCATATATGTATTGTAAATTATCAATAATGAAGCGTGAATGTTATGAAATAAATCTAATTTGGGATTGACTTCCCCGATCGGTGTGATAGCAACACCGGAACAAACGTTATAGCATGTCGGATTTGGTTGTTTAGGGTTGATCACTGATCGGCAGAATAGCAATATTTTAATTATGCGATATAAATGTCGAGACTTCATGTGTCCATGAGCTTAGGAAAACATAATTGATTTTGTGATGCTGCATCTGTTGCTTATCACGGGAAAAAAGTCTTGCGGTCCCTGCAAAATTATAAATGTTTACTAACCTATGAATTCAACCAACAACATTATTTGTACGTTTTAAAGCAATGTTTTCAGGTGGTCAATAGGCACGAGGTGCCAGGGATACATTGGTGGTTTTGATTTGGATATCATGCATTAAAGATTTTGTCACATTACATTTTATATAACTGTTATGGGCTAGAAATCTTTGTATTTTGAACAAGTGGACAAGTGAAGCTTCGGCTTATGTAACATATACTTTGTTAATTCAATGTGTCAGTTTTAAACGACTTTTGGTCGTCTGATATACATCTGTTTTTTGATCTATGAAGAACACGCCCGGATATCCATATTCCGCTGCGACCCAATTTGGGTGTTTACTTATTGCTCACGTCCTTAACACGAGAATGCTAAAGAAAATAAACTATTTTACGGAACCCTATAATCACTTCACTTCATTACCAGTTGCATGGAATGATCAAGAAAATAAAGATGGAAGATATGAAGAATGTGGAGAGAAGTTAGAGAGAAAAGTGGGTTGCTTATATAAAATGTCTTACAAGAAATGAATCAACCAACCAGCTCACCTTACTTGGTGAGGTGTATATATACTAGGACTAAAAGGCTTGCATGCCTTTAGTAATTCTACGGGACGGGCTCGGGATTTCTTGGCCTTTTCGCCCGATACACGTGCAACCCGAAATTACGATTACAAATAAGATTCTTTTTACACCCTCTAGCCTATTACAACGTATATTAATTTAGTTACCGAGACCTAATATAATTATGAACGAACTTCCATTGTTTGACTTAATATTTTGAGGCTAACAATCTCCCCCGAAGTGAGTTCATTGTGACACTCCTTCGTGAGATCAATGAGATTGCTTTTGTCGTTAAGCTCTTGTGATCTTTGTCATTGTCTTTAGACTTTGTCTTTTCCGTCTGAGATCTTTAAATCTTTATCCTTTCGTCTTGATCGTCTTTGCCACCTTGCAATCTTGTGTCTTGACCAACATGCTCATACTTTGCATCATCTGAAGCTGCTTAACAATCTTCACTTGATAGACTTGATATCTTTGAAGGAAGATCTTGTATATCCAGTTTGTGCGGAATCTTTGTCTTTAATCTTGAGCTTTCATATTCTGAATCTTGTATGCTATGGGAATGTCTTTGTAGTTTTGAGGCATGAGCATGTGGTAATGAATCCGACTTTCCAGCTGAATGAGGCATCACCAACTCCCCTCTTTATGTATCCTAAATAAAACAGATAGCAAAACAAGGGGTGGAACAAATATGGCTTTGTCATTCGTCATGGGATTGGTTAGATAACCTCCGTTTCGTAAGACCATTTTTATAGTAATAAAAATATTGTACCTGTGATCAGTCGATCAAAAATTTCCTTGACAGGGTTTCCAGCTCAAAGCGTATGGTCTTCTAACACAGATGTATTAGATTTGCCATGCTTGCTAGTTCTCATTACCGACACGTCTCAAAGCAGACAACACGGTAAGAGTGAATCAGATAGTTAATATCTTTCTGATTATGTCGTTAATTCATTTAATGGACCTTTATCGATATCCAGTTGACACAAGCTTGATTCATAGAGAATCTTGTAAGTCACCTACCGCAGTGCTGTTTGATGATGACACTGGAAGGATTTTCCATTCGTCATTGTAAAAAACTAAAGAGTATCACTCTGAATGTTCTGGCAGAAATCAAAGATAATGCTAGGACTCATGTTAACAGCTTTGTGAACTTAACGATGTTCAACAAGTTTTGTCTGGGAATGTGTCCTAATGAGATTTATTTTGATCTCTCTTGTCTCTAGACTCGATTAGTGCGTTTTGGTTTTTAGTAATCGAAGGCTGGAGCAGACTGCCACCAGTTCAATATTAACTAACCGAGAGAAAAGTCAATAGTGATTTCGATGTACTCCGTGACAAATGAGAGCAATTTCTTTTGAGAGATAAACTCGAATGGCCTGGGAGGGTTGTGCATTGTATCACTAGGTCCATGATGTCGTCTTCAATGTCAGCAATCAACATTGTGATTCTGACAGCATATGTATTGACCCGGTTTCTGCCTAAGTTGTGTGGAGGGCTTCTTTCTTTTCACCCTTTATCCATACATTTCTTTTTCATTCTTCAACCCCTTTAATGCTTACCAAGACGTCATTACTAACACCTTGTTGTGATTGTTCCAGTGTTAGCTCAATCTTAGTCGGCACTCTTCCCTTATACACATTCATCTCCAATCATACCTAAGGACTGCTATTTCTAACTATGGAGTGTCCTTGGGTAGATCCCTCTGGTTCTGGTTAGATCATAGGACATATACCTAACCTTACCACCTTATGACTTCAGAATCGTCGTGAAATAAGATGTTGTAGGTGTAACATTCCGTATTTTCAGGTCATTTTCGACGTCATCTATTTTACGAGTTTCCGTGAGTGAGTGTCGACATTTAACATTTTATTTGTCGATAATAAATATTTTCGTATTTATTATGAAAATTTTGGAAAAGATTGGGTTACTTTTATTTTTTTTGACGTTCCGCGAGTCAACATTTGACCGCGTGTTCGTTAATCGTTTCGAGCATCGTAAAAATTTACGACATGTCTCGCTATTATTCTTATGATCATAAAATATCATTTTATGAACCGTGTCATCTTTGTTCCTCAACCTTGGTCATAGCTCGCGTTTAATTAACAAGATATTTATAAGATATTTATTAGATATTTATAAGATATTTATTAGATATTTATCTAAAATATCTTTTAGATATTTTCCTTTAACTTAACCCTAGTTAACTTAACTAGAGTTCCTTACCTAGTTAGCCCACTATTAAAGGCTTAACTAGTAAGAAAAACATACAAAACACATTCCTAAGGTGTAAAACACAAAAAATCACTCCCATTTCTCTCTATAAATGCCAAACGACGGCTCAAGAACGACGCCCTTTACAACAATCCATACATTTTTTCGTACCACTTATACAAGCATACAGCTTATCATCCTAAGACCTTCTAATAGGTGTGTTTACAAGCATTGGTTTAACCATATTTGCAAGTATTGGGAGCAAAGATTGGAAGATTATGGTTTCAAACCTAATCTAGGGTTTCCATGTGCAAGTAGCTTGTGTTTTTGATCTAACCAAGGGTTTTGGATTTTGTTTGTCATCATACTACATATCATCAAGGGTAACTAAACTCTTTGTATTCAAACTTAGAATTTATGTGTTCAAGATGTTTAATATAAGCTAAATCACCATTAGGGTTTTTCTTTAATGGGTTTTGATTAAAAGTGATATTAGAACACTGTCGTTATCATCGAAATCTTGAACAAAATATGACCTAATGGAGCTAATATATGTAAGACATAAAATATTCAGGTTCTAATGTGTTTGAATCAGAATTGGTAAAGCTAAAACGTCCTAAAACAAGTTTAAACACACTTTTGAAAATAAATCTTAAGGGGCTGTTGTAATTCAAAATTAACATATATGTTTTATTATTTTATAAAATACTACATATCACAAACGAGACGATTGTCATAAAGAAACTCGAAAAACCGATTAATAACGAAGAAGATACGCCATTTACAAGTTTACGATAGTTAATACTTTTATAAAACAAATTTTATAAAAAGTACTATTACCACAGTAAACTTATACTTTAAAACAATCAATAATATGATAAAACTTTTAATTACAAAAACGTGTTCGAAAGAATCGCTAAAAACGGAGCTATAACGAATAAGATACGACAAAAACGGGTTTTACGTATAAAAATGATTATATAGCTGTTATGAACAGTAAAAAACACTATTCATCGCAGAATCTCAAAAACCTAAGAATGTGATTTTATAATCACTCGTCTTAATACAAAAGCGTGGGCGTAAGAAACGCGAGAAACGGCGCTTTAAAACAAACAAAGTTTATGTCATTTTTAGTAAAGGAGTACTTATAAACGTTTTTAAACTTTATAATTACAATTTCAAAAGAAACTTTTTTAAACAAATAGATGGTGATATAGCTATATAGATTATATTAGTTATGGTTATCGAAGTGCTATAATACTAGGGAGTTTCATAATGAGGCCTCTTCGGATGACGTATCGACGAGTTGTTGGATTTACGATTTAAAGTGTCCTAACTCCTCGTACGTCATGTCATGACCTCTTTAATTATGATAGCCCGAACGATAGTACAATATAACAACTATAAGATTATATTCAATGTTATTAATTAAAGTACTTGGTACTTATACGACCCATATTTACTTAGGTTGCTTTCGGATATTTCCGTGATACATTTTCTGCCATTTACCTGATTATTTCGTCCCCTTCAACTAAAGTAAGATATATAAAAAAAAAACTTCACTTCTAAGGTGAGTTGTTCATAGTCCACTGCATTTTCAATCTTTTCAATGTTTTAAAAACCCGTGAGGGGAATACATGCTTCTTTAAACAAACTCAAAATCAATTGCAATATGTTTACTACATATAATTACCTTTTAATAACTTTGTGAGTTCAAGCGCCCGTTTTTTACTACTATAATTGGTTTTAACAAACTCTAAGGGTGAAATACAATTTCTTATTTTAACTGTTCTGGACACAAGTGTTTTTTCTAAGGTTTTCAAAGAGTTTTTAAACTGTGCTGTCGAGATTACTGCCTGAATATTATTGCCTAAGTAAACCACTATGTGTGCCAATTAAGTCCCTACTATATCATGAACCGTCAATTGCTAATTGTAAGTGAGCGCGAGAGTTGTTGTGATAGATCATATACGGGGACTGACATATCCCCACCTGGAAATTCTGTCACAAAGTTGACCATGAGCATTTAACATTAGATACTTTAGGAGTGTTGTCAAGCATCTATAACATTTGGGGCACAAACAGTTAAGGCTTCGGGTCATTGAGCGTAGTGCAATAATACAAAAGTGGTTTGGCATGATGAATGTGATTTCTCTGTCTACCTTACCTATTTTGGACTATGGAATACGTACATAGTCTGCTATTACTTGTTTTGGACTTCGGAATACGTACTTAGTCCACCATTACTTCGATCTTGCGGTCCACTACTGAACATTACTAGATTTATTAAATCACTACTTGGATTTCTGATGGATTTTGGAAATAGCACTTTTAAATGTTGTAACGCTACATTATCTTACAAAAATAATTCTTAAATTAATTTCAATACCTCTTTTTACTTAAACCTAGTGAATTCACCAACATTAATTGTTTGACGTTTTAGCATGTATTATTAGGTTACTAGCTTTGCTATTGGGAGCTTGAGCATTCAGTCGCGCGGAATTATATATAAACATTTTTTGAAGCTTAATAACATGAGTTAACCATTTGACAAAAGTTTTCTGTTGCATTATAAATAGGATCCTTTGTAAAATCTGATTTTTAATATATCTAATGTGAAATTTATCTTAAAACGTCTCTTTTGAGGTCGTTTTCATGACTTCGTGGTTTTGTGGGGGGGGGGGGGGGGGGGGGCCACTGAAGTAAACAACCCCAATGTTAAACTCATTCCGCTGCGTTTGTACCAAATTTGGGGGTGTTACAGAGTAACTAGAGCTGAAAGTCATATGAGAACTAGGTCATTTTTCAAAACTAGACTATGACCATGTTTTTCACTCACAAATAGAGAGTCTTTCCCTTGTTTCCTCCGATATTCCGCCACTGCGCTTATGGCTCCCAGGTAAAGCTTATGATGCTCTCTTTTGCATCCCTACTACTATTACATGGATGAATGAGTTTTAATACTAGACTATGATTTCGTTCTCATACGTTCTATCATTATGACTCTTACTAATTTACCTTATATCCGGTCAGTAACAATAAATAGTAAACGAAAACATTCTGATTTTATGTACTTCCTGATTTCCTCATATTTACTCCATTTAAGCCGTCAATGCTTGGTATTATAATGGAATACCTATACATATGGATTAATTTCTTCTTGATCTCTTTACGATTAACTTCGATATTTACCGACTTACTTCATTCTCTTTTGATGATATCGAAATTTAGGCATATTTTGCAAATTCTAACAAGTACTTTACCAATTACTCTGAGTTGGAAAACACTCTTCTATATTTTGAATCGCTATATGTTGTATCGTAATACCATCGTTTTGAAGTCTTCCAGTTTTTAAAAGATGTGGAGTACGACAATTAACTTGTCACCTCATACGTGTCACCTTGGAGCACCTACCTTTAGAACACGACTTTTTACGTTCATTTTATTGATTGAATAAATCTTTACGTTCATTTTTGTTGACTACTTCTGCATTTGTTCGGATATTCTTGATACTTGTTATGACCTATCGCTTTACAAACAATCTCGATGTCAACCTATAGACCATTTTGTTGTCACCCTATGAGCTACTTCACGTTTACTTTACTGACTATTTCATTTCGTTATAAAACTATTTGATACATCACACTATTTTGACAAGAATGAGCATTGCATCGTTGGCTCTCAAATATACATAGCCTAATCACCTATGTATATTTGGTGCATAGACTGATTACCTATGCATTCAGGAAGAACCATGTCATGCTGAGAGTAGTCACCTTAAAACCTACACTTCTTCATCAACACAATTCCGAGAGAAATATCTGCATCTTTTCACTAAACTCGTACCTTCGTCAAGTGTCGCAACTTGAGCCTTGAGGACAAGGCTCATTTAACGGGGAAGGACTGTAACATTCCGTATTTTCAGGTCATTTACAATACTATTTAATTTCACTATTTATTTTTTTCTCGTACGCGTTCACTTTTAATTTTAATCGTTAAGCTAAATCGCGTAAACTGAAAATGATCATACAATGTAAACGGGCATTAAACAATTAAATGTTTATATCAAGCAAGTGTTATATGATTATTATGAGGATAATTAATAACTTTGTTCATCTTATTTTTATTGGCTACGTAAAATGCTTACGTTTCATAATAAAATGCGTTTAGGCATACCCGGAAGTTCTAAAACCTAACTACGCCTAAACAAATACCCACGATTATACCCAATACACAAAATAATAAATATAACATTATATATATGTATGTTATGCCGAAATTTTAAGGATAGAAACAAGAATTTCCAACTTGTACATAATATCTAGATATTTGTGAAATATCTAGATATTATATGAAACAAATTCTTACACCATGAGTCACTTGGTTAGTTAACCTTGAGCAAGGGTTAGAAAGTAACCATGGTTAGGTTAAATAAGATATTTTTCCTTCCTATATATAGCATGCATTCATAAGAAAGTATACTTACACTTTTACTTACAAAATTTCATAAAAACTCTCTTCCTTTTCCTCTCCTAACCCACGGCTCAATAAGCTCACATAATCAAACCATACGAAATTTTTCTACAATCCATACATCTCTTTATACATCAATCCTAAGATGTATTAAGTCATATTCAAGCCTTGGATCACCATTTGCAAGTATTAAGAAGAAAAAGTAAAGATTAGGGTTTTGGAAACCTAATCTAGGGTTATAAGCTTGAAAGCTTGGTTTTGAATCTAAACACGGGTTTAGAACTTATTTCTCATCTCTTACATCATCACTAAGGTTTTCTTAATTCCTTTATACTTTTATTTCTTATGATTTTATGTGTTACATGTTAAATATAGCCATAATCACCACTAATGACTTTTAAATGTGTAAAATGGGTTTTTATTTGAGTTTATCAATTTATACACTTATTCTCATGTCCTAATGTTATAAATATCATGGAAAAATAGATCTATAAAGATGTTAACTTATGGTTTAAGTATAAACATGTTTAAGGACTAATTAGGGTTTTAAAGTTATCAAATGTGAATACTAATGAAAACAATGAAAGTAAAAGGGTTGAACTTGTTACAATGAATTTACAAGGACTAGGGATGATATTGGATATTATTATAAGTACCACAAGTGTCAAATGTGTTTTTAAGAGTTTTTATAGTAAACTACTAAGTTAATAATACATAAAAACAAGGTTTTTATAAAGTTATACACCAAAATAATTAAGGGCTGTTGGAGTTCGACTTCAAGACAGTAGCTTTTGATATTTTAAAGTTATAATACGCCTCATGACGATTCCAAAATGATAAGAAACTCGAAAAACGGATTTATAACGAGAAAGATACGTTAAAAACGAGTTTACGACTATAAATACTTTTATAAAACTATTTTTATAAAAAGTTACTATTCATACAAGAAACTTATACTTTATAAACATCCATAATATGATAAAACTTTCAATTACGAGAAACGTTTCGTAAAGAATCACTAAAAAACGGAAGCTATAACTAATTAGGATACGGCTAAAACGGTTTTACGTTAATTAAAACCAAAAACGAGTAAAATAGCTGTCGTGAACAGTAAAAACACTATTCATCGCAGAATATCAAAAACTTGAAAATGTTATATTTTGATCACTCTCTTAACTACGAAGACGTGGGCAATAGGAAAACGCGAGCAAACGGACTTATAACGTACCAAAATAAGGTCATTATTTAACGAAAGGTATATTTATAAAACGTTTTTACTTTATAAATTATGTTTTCACTCAAACAATCAGATGGTGATTATGCTAATATCGAAATTACGTGGTTATCTAAAGTGCTATAGACATACTAGGAAGTTTCATAATGAGGCCTCTTCGGATGGCGTATCGACGAGTTGTTGGATTTACGATTTAAAGTGTCCTAACTCCTCGTACGTCATGTCATGACCTCTTTAATTATGATAGCCCGAACGATAGTGTGATATAACAACTATAAGATTATATTCAATGTTATTAATTAAAGTACTTGGTACTTATGCGACCCATATTACTTAGGATGCCCTTTCGAAAATTGTTCCGTATACATTTCTGCCTTTACCTGATTATTTCATCTCTTCACTTCTAAGGTGACTTCATAGTCCTCAGCATTTTCTATCTTTTTAATGTTTTTATACACCGCTCGAGGGGATACATGCCCTTTTGAACAAACTCATGATATTTTAACTACAGTACAATTACCTTTCGATACCTCTGTGAGTTTCCATAACCTCCCTTTTTTTACCCACTTAAGTGTTTTTTTACAAACTCTACGGGGTGGAATTGCCATTGCTATTGGGTGTATATATATAAACTCATATTGGACACAAAGTTTTCATTTTCAAAATTGGTATGCTATCACGATTATTGCATGAATGCTATTGCCTAAGAGCCACAATTACTGGTGCAAATCCATTGTACTAATACAATTAACTGGTGCAAATCATTAAAATTAACGATTAACTGTGCAAAATACGATTACTGGTGCAAATCCATTATAATTACGATTGCTGGTGCAAATACGATTACTGGTGCAAATCCGTTATAATTACGAACTCTGGTGCAATTCCCTTATAATTACGAATACGGCTTCGATGTCATGATCTTAGTGCAATAATATATACTTAGACTTGATGAATGTGTTTCTCTTGTCTACATTACTTGTTTTGGACTTCGGAATATGTACTTAGTCCACCATTTACTTCGATCTTGTGGTCCACTACTAAACATTACTTGATTTACTGAATCACTTACATGTGATTTCGGAAATAAAACACTTTGAATACTGTAACGCTACTTTTCTTACAAAGACATTTCTTAAATTATTTCAACACTTGCTTATTACTTAAACCATGAATTCCACCACTTTTATGTTGACCGTTTTTGCTGATTTTCTCCAGGTTATTATTTGCTGAGTGTAGCATTTGGAGCATTCGATCGCGCGGATATAATTTGAACGCTTTAAAATTTGAGTACCATTAAATAATTTGTAAACTCTGATTTTAAAATAACAATGTGAAATTTATAAAACGTCTCTTATGAGGTCTTTTCCGTTACTTGTGGTTTGTGGCCACTGAAGTAGCACCCCAATGTTACCATTCCGCTGCGTTGTCATGATTTATGGGGTGTTACAGATTGTATCCAGAGCTAATACATAGAAAGAAAAAAAAACTTTAGGTCGTTTTCAAAACCTAGAACTAAGACATGTTTTTCTCAAAATATAGAGAGAGTCCTTTTTCCTTGTTTTATTCCGATATCCGGCGCGCATTGCTCCCAAGGTAACTTAATGAAGCTCTCTCGTTTGCATCCTACTACTATTACATGGATAATTGAGTATTTAATACTAGACTATGATTTTTGTTCTCTTACGTCAACATATGACTCTTACTATTACCTTAAATCGGATCCTGTATATAAATATTAAACATTCTGATTCACTCTGAGTACTCTGATTTCTCATTTTACTCCCTTGAGCGTCAATGCCTGGTATTATAAATATGGATACCTATACTATGGGGCTAATTTATCTTGATGCTCATTACATTAACTTCAACCATTTACGCGACTTTACTTTATTCCCTTTTGATGATATCAAAAATTCGGCATATTTTGTAAATTCTACTAGTTACTTTACCATTCGACTCCGAGTTGGAACACTCTTCTTATGCTTTTGAATCACATATGTTGTTTTGTAATCCATCGTTTTTGATGCCTTCACAGATGATGGGAGTACGCAATTAACTTGTACACCTTTACTTGACACCTTGAGCACCTACCACTTTAGAACACGCCTTTTTTACGTTCATTTTAATGAATTTGAATAAATCTTTAACGTTCATTTTTTGTTGACTACTTCTGCAATTTGATCGATATTCCTTGTATACTTGTTATGACCTATCGCTTTACAAACAATCTCGATGTCAACCTATAGACCATTTTGTTGTCACCATATGAGCTACTTCACGTTTACTTTACTGACTATTTCATTTCGTTATAAAACTATTTGATACATCACACTATTTTGACAAGAATGAGCATTGCATCGTTGGCTCTCAAATATACATAGCCTAATCACCTATGTATATTTGGTGCATAGACTGATTACCTATGCATTCAGGAAGAACCATGTCATGCTGAGAGTAGTCACCTTAAAACCTACACTTCTTCATCAACACAATTCCGAGAGAAATATCTGCATCTTTTCACTAAACTCGTACCTTCGTCAAGTGTCGCAACTTGAGCCTTGAGGACAAGGCTCATTTAACGGGGAAGGACTGTAACATTCCGTATTTTCAGGTCATTTACAATACTATTTAATTTCACTATTTTTTTTTCGTACGTATTCGCTTTTAATTTTAATCGTTAAGCTAAATCGCGTAAACTGAAAATGATCATACAATGTAAACGGGCATTAAAACAATTAAAATGTTCATATCAACAATTGTTATATGAATTATTAGAGGATAATTAATAACTTTGAAACTTTTTCCATCGTAATTTTTTATTGTCTCCAGTAAAATGCTTACGTTCATAATAAAATGCGATTTAGGTCATTCCAGGAAGTTCTAAACTTACTACGCCTAAACGAATACCCACGTTATACCCAATACTCAAATAATAAATATTAACATCATATATATGTATGTTATGCCGAAATTTTAAGGATAGAAACAAGAATTTCCAACTTTTACATAATATCTAGATATTTGTGAAATATCTAGATATTATAAGAAATAAACTCTTACACAAAATCAAACTTGACTTCTTAACCTATGCTAGGGGTTAGAACGTAACCCATGGTTAGGTTATTAAATATTTTCACTATATAATATAGCAGTATGCCTAAAGTATTTACTTACACTTTTAGCCTTAAGAAAATTCATCACTATTCTTTTCTCTTTTTCTCTCTAAAAAGGCCACGCTCAATAAAGCTCATACAACAGATACATACAAACTTTTATGACAATCCATACATCTCTTTATACTCAATCATAAGATGTATTAAGTCATATTCAGCCTTGATCACCATTTGCAAGTATTAAGAAAGAAAAAAGTAAAGATTAAGGTTTTGGAAACCTAATCTATGTGGTTATAAGCTTGAAAGCAGGTTTGAATCTAAACACGGGTTTTAGGAACTTATTTGCTCATCTCTACATCATCACTAAGGTTTCCTAATACCTTTATACTTTATTTCTTATGATTTTATGTGTATACTTATTTAACTGCTTAAATCACCACTAATGACTTTCATATATGTAAATGAGTTTTTTATTTGAGTTTATCATTTATTACACTTATCTCATGTCTAATGTTGTAAATATCATGGAAAAAAAGATCTATAAAGATGTTAACTTATGGTTTAAGTATAAACATGTTTATGTAAAAATTAGGGTTTTTAATGTTACTTAATATAATTACAAATGAAAGTAATGAAATAAATTGTTAAAACTTGTTGCAATGAATTTACAAGGACTAGGGATGATATTGGACTTTATTATAAGTACCACATATGTAAAATAGGGTTATTATTTTTTAAAGTAAACTACTAAACTAATTAATACATAAAACTAATTTTTTAAAAACTCATTTTGGAAATTAATATCTTAGGAGGGCTGTTTTGTAATTTAAAATTTTACATATATTGTTTTATTATGATTTTATAAAATACTACAAGCAAAGATCGATGTCATAAAGAAACTCGAAAAACCGATTAATAACTAAGAAGATACCCATAGACAGTTTAAGATAGTTAAATACTTTTTATAAAACAATTTTTATAAAAGTCTCTATCACCAGCAGAAACTTATACTTTATAAACATCCATAATATGATAAAAACATTTAATACAGAAACGTTTTCGACTAGCATCACTAAAAACGGAGCTATAACGAATAAGATACGGCTAAAACGGGTTTTACGTTAATTAAAACTAAAAACGAGTAAAATAGCTGTCGTGAACAGTAAAAAAACACTATTCATCGCAGAATATCAAAAACTTGAAAATGTTATATTTTGATCACAGACTCGTCTTACTACGAAGACGTGGCATAAGAAACGGCGAAGCAAAACTGACTTAAAACGACCCAAATTAGGTTCATTTTTACGAAAAATATTTATAAACATTTTTTTACTTATAAATATGTATTTCACTCAAACGAATTAGATGTGGATATGCTATATAAATAAAATATTTAAACAACGTTTGGTTAACAAAGATGCTATAATACTAGGGAGTTTCATAATGATGCCTCTTCGGATGCGTATCGAGAGTTTGTAGGATTTAACGATTTAAAGTGTCCCCTAACTCCTCGTACGTCATGTCATGACCTCTTTAATTATGATAGCCCGAGACGATAGTGTTATATAACCAACTTATAAGATTATATTAAATGTTATTAATTAAAGTACTGGTACTTATGGCGACCCATATTTATTAGGTGCTATTCGGATATTTCCGTGATACAAATTCTGCCATTTACCTGATTATTTCATCCTTCACCTCTAAGGTGAGTTCATAGTCCCTCGCATTTCAATCTTTTTATTTTTATAAAACCCGCGAGGGGAATCATGCACTTTTACAAACTCATATATTTTACAACAGAACAATTACCTTTCCGATACTTGTGATTCATAACCTCCTTTACCACTTAATGTTTTACCAAACTCTACGGGGTGTATTAACATTGCTTGTTTTACTTTGGACACAATGTTTTTAAAATTGTATGCTATCCAGATTATTGGCATGAATGCTATTGCCTAAGAAGATCCACAATAACTGGTGCAAAAAATCCATTACAAATACAATTACGGTGCAAAAGCCATTATAAATTAACGATTACTGGTGCAAATACGATTAATGGTGCAAATCCATTATAATTACATTGCTGTGCAAATACGAATTACTGGTGCAAATCCGTTATAGATTAACGAACTTCGGTGCAATTCCCCTATAATTACGAATACGCTTCGATGTCATGATCTTAGTGCAATAATATATACTTAACCTTGATGAATGTGTTTCTCTGTCTACATTACTTGTTTTGGACCTCGTTATATGTCTTAGTCCATCCATTACTTCGATCTTGTGGTCCACTACTAAACATTACTTGATTTACTGAATCACTACTTGGATTTCGGAAATAACACTTTGAAATACTGTAACGCTACTTTTCTTACAAAGACATTTCTTAAATTATTTCAACACTGCTTTTACTTAAACCTATAATCACCCAACTTATGTTGACCGTTTTTGCATGTTTTTCTCAGGTAATTAATTTGCTAGTGGAGCATTATGGAGCATTTACGAGGTCGCGCGGGGAATATATTTTGTGAACGCTTAATAATTTGAAGTACCATTAAATAATTATGTAAACTCTGATTTTAATATAACGAATGTGAAATTTATTTAAACGTCTCTTTTGAGGTCGTTTTCCGTGACTTGTGTTTTGTGCCCTGAAGTAGCACCCCAATGTTACCATTCCGCTGCGTTGTCATGATTTTTGGGGGTGTTACACTTTGGTGGCTTTGAAGATACCGAAATAGCGTCACGTTTAACTCTCAACCGTTGAGGAAAAGTGGATCTCTTACGATAATATCGTTTCTCTTTCATTTTTTGTGGCTTGCACAATAGGGACCATATGAAGTTATCTTGGAATGACTGGCTTATGTATCCTCTTTTCGATCGCCGTAAAACGTCATGTGGCAATGGTTAAAGCTGCTTTTGGTTTTTCCCTGAAGCTGACGTTCAAGTTCGCTGGGTTGGTGTACCTGTACGCCAAGGTTTTTTCGTTTGGCAGCTTCGGGCTTTTTGTAACAAATATTTGCTAAATCCAATGTATCAGTTTTAAACGACTTTTTGGTCATTATATATATATATATATCTTGTGTTATTGATCCATGAAGTAACACGCCCCAGACCCTTATTCCGCTGCGACCCATTTTGGGGGTGTTACAGCGTGTTTAGACAATGGTTGAATGCTTTGTTTCAGAAGGCTGCTTTCTTGTCTCGCCTTCTTCCTCGGGGCTTGTTTGGGGTTTCTTCAAAAACCATCTCGGAGTGAAAACCGGTGGCTCGGCCTCCGTGGTGGGGGTTTTTCTTTTGGCGGAGTGAAAACCGAATGTTCGGCCTCCATTTCAAATTTTTTTTCATCCCTTTAGTTTCCCTCGCAGTTAAAGTCCCGGGTTGCATCGTTATGTTTTTTTTGTAATTCATATGTTCTTTTAAGTTTCTAGCTCTTTGATTGACTCTTTTTTTCAATATATTATCAGTCGTTCAAAAAAAATATAGTGCTTATTGAATCACACATGACACAATCGGTATCTGTTTGGGATCACGTGGGGATTGAATGATACTCCAAATTTAAATAATGCTAGTGGCATTGACCTTCTCAAAGAATTTTCATAAACTCTTCAACCAAACAACCAGTTTTAGTTGATGTCCAACTTGGTAATGTAGTTGATGCAGTAAATAAAGTACGTACTCTGTTCGTCCTAAAATTATTGTCCTCTATTAACTTTTTGAGTCTTTTTCTTCGAACTTTGACCTTAAATATTTTTGTTTGTGTTATATAATACTTAATGAAATATATAAATTGATTGGTTTTTAAATGTATTTTCATTGTTATAATTTTCAGCAAGTATTATATAACACAAATAAAAATATTTAAAGTCAAAGTTGGAAGAAAATAACTTAGACTGAATGTAATGGTAAGGTCGACCTTCGGTCGGTCGTCCCATGTGGAAGCAACTAAGGTCGGTCGTCCCATTACCTCAACCGAACTAGATTAGTCCCCTAACCTTTGCAATTGTTTGGGTCGTGTAGAAGACCGAGTAAATGAAGCCGTTTCCTATAAAAAAAATTATCCCTTTATTTTCTATAAAACCCAACATCTTCTTTCCTATTTTCACACACATATACACTTTTTATCAAAAACACACACTACAAACAATATGTCTCAAATTAATTCCGAGTGTTTATTTTTCGATGATACGGATGATGAAACAGAAGTGAATAGTTTACTCTCCGATTTTTTAATAGACGTTGCTTTGGTTATTCAAGCATCTACTCCTACAATCCAAAAATACCAACGAAGCTATATGCCTAGAGATCGTTACGGTGCTCATGACCGTCTAGTGCTAGCTTACTTTGCTAAAAAACCATTTTACAACGCCTATTTATTTCGTAAACGATTCCGAATGAACCGATCGCTGTTCACCCGCATTGTTCGAGATTTGTCTGCTAACTGCCCTTATTTTCAAGAAGGGTGTGATGCTGTTGGAAAAGCTGGCATCTCTGCTTTAGTGAAGTGTACCTCCGCGATTCGCCAACTAGCATACGCTGCTGTTCCAGATTCTCTAGACGAATATTTACAAATCGGTGAAAAAACTTCTCGTGATTGTTTGATGCATTTCTGTAACGGGGTTATAGAGTTATATGGCGAGGAGTATTTGCGAAGGCCTACGCAAACTGACGTCGAAAAACTCTACGCTTTTCACGAGAACAAACATGGGTTTCCTGGTATGATAGGCAGCATAGACTGTACAAAATGGCCATGGGCTCAATGTCCACAAGCATATCGTGCTCAATTTAGTAGGGGTGATTCCGGGTCAGAGCCATTCATTTTGTTAGAAAGGGTCGCCTCACAAGGATTTATGAATTTGGCCACGCCTTCTTTGGTGTTGCAGAGTTTCGAACATGGTTATGTTTTACGTTAATCCCCTGTTTTTAAAATGATCTTAAAATAGGAAAGCACTAGAGGTTTCATTCGTGGCTAACGACGTGACTTATAAATATGGGGATATTATCTGTTACTGCGGGATATATCCAGCAATGGGCTGTGCTTATGAAGTATATTTTGCTAGCTGGTCAAATGATGTGAAGCGAATAAGATTAAGCAAGGGCAAGAAGCAGAAGAAAAAAGATGTGGATCGAGAGTTTGGTGTGCTAAAAAAAATGGGCGATAGTAAGAACTCCTGCACGGTCTCCTCCCAGGAGTCTTAAAAGGATTACACATTGATGTACACTTGCACATATTACATAATATGATTCTCAAGAAAAAAGTAAAGTATTTCTCCCGCTTTATCGGAGGAACAAACATCGTGAAGGTGAATTCCCGTAAGATCGGCACAAGATAAGCTACGGAGTTATCAGAGAAATACACGAGAAGAAATTCCCATCTTAGTCATTAAGCGATCTAGTGGAACACATTTGCATCGAAACAAATGCCAAACTAATTTACTGTAATTTTTTATCTTCCGTAATTTTTTTTCCGTCTTTTCTTCCGCGTATTTTTATTTCCGTATTTTAGTTTGTAATGTTTAATTATTAATGTAATGTTTTTTTTTTTAATTTGTTCAGTCACTTGTGCGGTCACCACTACGGGTGTTTGGTCACTGTGTGGTCTAAGAGAGAGAAAACTGAGTTGAAAAACATTGACGTGGACAGGTGACAATGACGGTAATTTCTTTCTTTAGGTCAACATTATTTATAATTGAAAAGAGATACGATGGTCTGATATGATAGGTGATCTGTCATCCTCCAAGTCATTCATTAACTCTATTTTCAATTACTAATCATTGCCATTTATATAGATGTTAAAAAGGAAATGAGAATTGATACCTAATTAAACTGCTCAAATTTGCTAGTAGTAATTTTGTAGCATTTCATGCTCTACAATGTCGGGAAAAGTTACATTATGCAAAAGATTTTTACATGAAAGGTGTTGTGGCAAAATATTCTCGCATCATACATGGTACATCCATTATGATAATGTTTCATTTAGTGCAACGTTTACAACGTTTAGATATACTCAAACAAATGTACCCAAATTCATTTTAGATATGTATCACATTTTGTTAATACCAAATCCGGTAAAATACTTGCTGTGTCAAAGATAGAAAAAAAAATGAAAAAAAAGGCAATTGTAACTACACAGGACTTATGTGTTTTTGTGTATATGTTATGTTAAAACCGATGTGCACGCGAATGTTAGTTTCATAGGAAACCATAAACCGGGTTATGTAACTACCTCTTAATTTATTTAGCTTTTTATATATCATCTTTTTTATTTTTAAGATGTGTAGGATTGGTAAAAGTGACGATCTTATTGAAATAAAAGGTCTTGTAATAAATAGGAGAAATTTAATATTGTGTAATAGGTTAGGGTGAAAGTTCGTGACTAAAAATACAGTCACGAGACACAATAATTAGATAAAGTCTAAAAGTGAAGAGCTTCTATGCTCAATCTTGTTAAATGGGTATAAATTAACACCACCAACCACATCATTTGTAAGGTGTGTCTTGTGTGTGTCTTCCAAGTTTCTTCTAATCTCATTCTTATTTTCTCTATCTCCTCCTCCCTCTTTCTCTCTCTACTTTCTAATCTTTCTCTCTCTAGACTAAACACTCTATTGCTTATTGATCTTGAATTCAAGACCTCACAAGTGGTATCAGAGCTGCAGGAGCGATTTAGTGTTGTTTAGGGAGCTTATTCGGACAGCTTATCACGTCAACAACTTATTTCGATTAGCTTATTTCGAGCTTTTTCGTGTCTTTTTTGCTGAATTTGCTTATTTCGGTATTAGTGAGCTTATCGAGTCAAATCTGCTTATTTGAGCTTATTTTGTGCTTATTGAGCTAAATTCGATTGTGTTTTATGCAACCGAGATTGATTGCTTACGGTTTTATCGTAAGAATCTTGGCAAGATTAGTATAAAATTTGCTAATTTGTGCTTATTTTTGATATTCAGCAGCTTTTTAAGTTCAAATTCAGTAAAATCTATTTCAATTCTCAAATTCGGTAGGCAAAGTTTGTTCACCTAGTCAATTGTTTGTTAGAACTGGTTAAAACTCGGTAGTCATTTTTGTTAAACCTTGTCAAAGTTTGTTAGAACTGGTCAAACTCGGTAGTCAAAGTTTGTTACACCTGGTCAAAGTTTGTTAGAACTGGTCAAACTCGGTAGTCAAAGTTTGTTACACCTGGTCAAAGTTTGTTAGAACTGGTCAAACTCGGTAGTCAAAGTTTGTTACACCTGGTCAAAGTTTGTTAGAACTGGTCAAACTCTGTAGTCAAAGTTTAAACTCGATCTTGATTTTTTTGTCTTAGTCAAACACGTGTTTTAACAAACTCAGATCAAACTCGGTAAATCACACTCGAAATCAAACTCGGACACCAAATTCGGACACCAAACTCGGACACCAAACTCGGTAACTCATTTTCAAAAAAAAAATTGTTATTATTTTCGGATCAAGTCAAGTTTTTAGATATAATTTGTGGTTGTGATTGATTTGGTTTGTGTGATAATTTGGTTTGAACTTTTTGGGTTTGTGTTGAAAATTTCTTGGGTTCGTTGTGATACATAGGGAAAATGGGATCAAACGAGGAAATAAAACGCTTAGCTCAGGAAGCTGAAAAACAATAATTATTTGCTCAAAAAGTCTAACAACAAAACACGAATTTGACTAATCAGCTTGAGATGTATAAGGAAAGGGTTCGGAATTTGAAAGGTATTAACAAGGATAATAATTATCTCAACGAATTTCTTGAGGCTGATGAAAGGGCAAAACGATTTGTCTTTGACTCATAAACAGCTCAGTTCAAATATGTTCGTGATCGAGATATCATTCCTGATCTAGGAAAAACAACGAGATATTTTAGGAGTGTTCGATGTCTCTCAGGTAACTGATAGTTAAAGACAAAAAGAGGAAATATCAAAGAACACAAACGATTTTTCAATAAAAACACATCGTAACAAAGAGAATAAAATATCTTGATGATATGCTTCAGTTACAAGCTAAAATCAAAGATCTTGAAAATGTTGTTTGTAAAATGGGCAAATCAACTGAAACACTTCGGTTGCTTACAAATGAACAAAAAGCTTTTCGGGACAACTTACATAAGTCAGGTTTGGGATGTAATGGTCCATATGTTCTTTCACAAGCTTATGCTAAAATTCCTAAGTTGTATCGTGCTTTTGAACTTTGTGATAAAAATAAACAACTGCACGTGTTTGATTATGAGGAAAATCTTGAGGATGCTGAAAAGTGTCAATTAAAACATGATGAGTTCAAAAAGATGAAAAGTTCAAGAAGTTAAAAGATAGCAAAACCTATCGATTACGGAAAATTAAACAAACTTTATGACATATTTGTTCCTCAAAAATATATTTCTGCTGAACAAACATATTTTCCATCATCTTGTATATCTTTTGTTTCAAAAATATCTTCTGAAGAATTTTCTTCTAAGACAAAACCAAGCATGGCATCAATGCCTAGTGCAAATCCAATGCTTGTGGATTTGAATGAAATGGAAAATATTTTCCAAACGTTGTTTAAGTTAATTCAAAAGATTTGTAAAAGAGATGAAAAAGAAATGAATCCAATTATTCAAAAGTTGTATTTCTATTTTATACTCTTTCAGAATCAAGTTAAAAATGATGTAAAAGAAATGAACGATGTTTTTGTTTCAGTGGAAAATGATCTTGATGAAACTTTCAAACAAAATGAGCTTTTAAAAGATCGATCTTTGGATGCATCCTTAACTGAAGTATCAAGAATCTTGACATAAACCTCATTGTGGGAAATAAAGTATAGGTATTTAACAAGATGAAAATTGACAGGGAAATTTACAAAAGTCAAAAGATGTTTAAATGTGAGTAAAATAGCTGATACGGTTTGTATGATGCATTTTGGAGTCACACAGGGAAATGTCACAAAAGAATGTGTTGGAAAAAGATTTGTTCAAAATTGAGGCAAAGAGTATTGCTTTTGAAATTGCACTTCAACACAAGTCTCGAGAAAATAATTCTTTGAAAACAGTGCAAAAAGAAAATGAGAATTTTATGGCATCATTACAACTCGAGAATGCTCATTTGAAACAAACTTATAAAGATTTGTTTGAACCGGTTCAAAGGTCAAAGGTTGAGAATAATTCAAAGAGATGACGTCCAAAGTAAGGACAATTTGATGAATTTGAAACTAAAACATTGAGTTTGGAATATCGCGGGCGTCATTAATTAAGGAGAATGAACACTTGAAGTTGACTTACAAAAAAAACTTGTTTGATTCAATCAAAAAGTCGCGGGTTCAAACAAAAACTTCAAATGTAACACAAAACGAGGCAGAAAATCTGAAGTCTCAATTGTTTGAATTTGCTGAAACAAAGTTCAGTAATATTTTAGAAAAGATTGAATTTTTTTAAAAGTCACCGGGGGAGAAACAACATCTTTCTGAAACAAAACTCAAGTGTTTTTCAAATAAAGATTGATGAGCTGGAAAAGGTTTTAACTCAACAAACAAAAGATTTTAATGCTGTCAAGCTTGAATTGTCCAACAGAACTGCTAAATTTAAGGCGTATTTTGAAAAACTTGAAAAAACGAAAGTTTTTCTTGAACGACAATTGGCTCGTAAGGTTGATGATTCTAAAGTTGAAAAGGATCAATTTTTGAAGAAAATGAATCATTTGATATCTCAATTGGTAAATCTGAAGGAAAGCCTGTGAAACTAAGTTTGATAAACTTCAAGTGGGAAACACCATCTGATAAAATGTTGATAATACTCTCAAATTTCAAAATTCATGGTTTTACTCCCAAAGTTTGATATGCAAAAGAATTTATCTAAACCAGTCACTGCACAGTCTTTGCCTAATAATGAAAAAGATCAGCTTTTAAACAATTGCATAATCTGCATCACAAGATATTATTTGTATCAAAAAGAATATCATGAGTTGAAGAAACTTTGTTATATTGCTTTGAAAGTAAAAGTTTGATTCTCTTAATCGGGAAAAAGGGGGGAAACCAATGTTTCAAAATCTTCAAAACCTAGCGAAAGTGTTTCAGCAAAGGTTCACACGGGTGAATCCACAAAACCATTTCCAAGAAGGGTTTCTCAGATTACAAACTATTCTTTACAAAAAGATAGGAAGTTTTCTAAGAAATCTCAAAGTTTTGAAACATTTTTTTCATTGTTTAAGGGTTTGAAGTCACGAGCTTCAAATGTAAAGAATGAATTTTTTGAAACTTCACACTCTTTTTTTGCACCGGTAATAAAGTGAGAGGCCAATTAAGGGAATCTCAAACTTTTGAAGCATCTTCTTCTCAAAAGAGTATTAAGACAAGTACTTTAAAAGGAAAGAATCAAGTTTTTGTTACACCACACTCTCGTTTTACACCGGTAAAACAAGCATGGAGACCAAAGCAAAGTCATTCGAAATCTTTCAAATATTCCAAATCAGAGATGCTTTCGATGTAAAACAAGAATGACTCTGCTTCGATCATCAACAAGAACGGATGATTTGCAAACGAAGCAAAAACAAATTTTCTGATGTTTAGACAAATGACAATCTAATGAAAATCTTCATCATCAACAAGTTTTAAAAATCTCTACATGAAAACACCGAGTTTCAAAATTCAATGAAAATCAAAAGGAATTTTAAATCTATGTTGATTAAACGTGAGTTGTTTCAAATGATACACCGTTTCAAGCCCTCGTTGGAAAACTCAGCATCTTTAATCGAGTGTCACAGACTTTAAAATGGTTTTAAAAACTTGGCAAACACGTTTGAACGTGCTTAAAGCGGGTTACAAAGGTTGTTGTATAAATTCGATCTGTCACTATTGGTTTGTAATCAAATGTCAGATTACAACCCGCGTCTTCATATAAAGAAAGTGTACGCCATTCAGTGCGCTTTATCTTTATATTGTAAGAGAAATCTTCTTTGTGTCCCGAGCAATTTTTTATCAATCTTTTCAAAAAGTGTGATCGGGACATACGACTTCTAAGTAAATGTCAGCTTAGGACTCGTTCTTCAAATAAAGGAAAGTGTACATTTTTGTGCATTTATCCTAACAACGAGAAGCTTTCACCTTCTCGGACTTGAGTTTAGCTCAAGTAAATGCTTTTGAAAATGTTGAACACAATTTTTCAAGATTTTATAAATTGTGTGTTCAACACTCCTTTCTCTCGATACTTTGAAAATTCGAATCATTTTTATAAATGGATCAATTTTTAGGGGCGGGGGGGGTGTTGTTAAATCAAAGCCTTTCATGTTGTTGGATTACATCTCATAAAAGTCAAAAATTTTTGTATCCAAAACATTCAGTGGCATTCAAAAGTGTTCTTCAGTTATAACTAAGGCATCTTAAACTCTATCCCTCAATATAAATGCGGGTGGCATTTCAAAAATAAAGTGTTTTATTATTGAGGGGGAGTATAAAGGAAAATATTTTGAACAAATGAATAATAATCGATTTAAAGTAGTTGTTGACAAGTGCGTTTATATCGATAAACGAGCAAATGGTGAAGATTGTGTCCGGTTACGACCGTTTCCTAAAATTAACAGGATGAGGAGTGAGCAATCTACTGACCATACGTTTTACATATCAACATACTTTGACGTAACTATTTTTCAAATTTGTTTAGAACATTAAAAAAGGTTCCAAATGATAATCATGATATATCTATTTTCTCCCATGTGTTTTCAAAATCTCATATAGCCATTTTAATCCATTGATATCAAAAATATCATATGGTATGCTATTTTGAGGGGGAGAAAATTGGATTAAAATGTGATCAAAAAAGATAAATGCTTAAATGTGTGGAATAACAAAGTGATCTAAAAGACTCAAAGTGTAATCAACTCTTTCCTCCATGTGCGAAATAATTTTGAATATCGATGCACATGTGTAGGGGGAGTATTTCTCAAAAGTAATAAATCTCAAAAGTGTTAAATGTTTTTGATTTATATCCAAAACTCTATGATTGATTTTAAATGGTTTTATTGGTCTTCGATCTTAAATTACCCATCAACCAACTACTCATAAATGATAAGTATGAATAAGGTGGTAAGGTTAGGTATTATCCCATGATCCAACCAGAACCGGAGGGATCTACCCAGGGACATTCCATAGATAAAATATAAGTCCTTAGGTATGATGGAGTTGAATGTGAATGGGAATAATGTCAACTAAGGCATGAGCTATCATCGGAACAATCACAACATGATGATAGTAATGACGTCTTGGTGGACATTGAAGGGGTTGAAGAATGAAAAAGAAATGATGTGCAAAGGGTGAAAAGAAAGAAGCCCTCCATAAACTTACGCAGGAAACGTGTCAATAATAACCTATCGGAATTTCACCAAGATTGATATTTGGTATGGAAGAAGACATCATGGACCCAGTGATGCAATGCACAACCCTTTCCAGCCACTCAAGATTCTCTCAAAAGAATTCTTGTTTCATTTTCACAGAGATTAAAGGCATAATCTATCAACTTCTTACTTCGAGATTGTTGATATTGAAAAGGTGGCAGTCTGCTCTAGCCTCCGATCATAAAAACCAAAACGCACTTATTGAGTCTAAAGCCAAATGAGATCAATTCATAAATCTCACATAGGACACAAAAGTACATTTGTATCAAACATCAAAGATACAAAAAGTACAAGAGTCGCTTTTATGTCTATGTGCTATTGCATGTCTTAGTGACATTGCCGGAACATTCAAGAGTGATACTCAAATTAAGTATTTCACAATGAATGAATGGAAATCCTACCAGTGCTAACATCAAAGCTGATTGTAGTCTTATATACTATAAAATATATAATAATATTCCAAAAGAGCAATTAAGAACTTTCCTAAATTCTCCCTTAAGAAAAGCTCACTCTAAAAGATATATATAATATATAATACGTATATTTAACCGGGAAGAATGATCACCCGGGTCGTTTCCCCAACGACTTGTGAAATTGAAACCTTGCTTTAGCTTGGATTATGATTTGAAATGAGAGCAAAGCTATTTTTGAGTAATCTATCACTACTAAATAAAAACAACAATTAAAACAAATAAAACACTTAAACAATTTAACGGGAAACAAATACAACAGACAATTAAGCAAATATTAATAAAATGGAAACCCCTAAAAATGCAAATTAAATTTCTAAACCTAAAATAGGACAAAAGAAACTTTTAAGAAAAAGAAAAATATTTTTTTGATTAATTTTAAATTTTTTATGAATTAAAAACTATTTTAATCAAATTAAATCCTAAAAAAATAGCAAATTAAGTCCTACAAATTTAGAAAAATGATTTTTAAACTTATAAAAGTCTAAAATAACATAAAAACTCAGAAAACTATTTTTAACTATTTTTAA